>JZKD02S1663514.1:16808-29703 GCA_000966675.3 Picea glauca
AGATTTTATTAGCGTATGATGTTTCTTTTTGGTAGGTGGCCATAGATCTCTTTCGCCGACTCTTTTTCACCAACATCGACCCTCCACGCCGTTCGCGAAGGCTACAGGGACTTCCTCCAGAAAATATGGAAGGAAACACCCCTTTACCCCCTCATTCTACGGAGGAATCTCCTCAACAGAGTGAATTTCAAGACACTACAACTTCTCAGGAAGAAGTTCCCACTCCTTTAGAGAATTTTCGGATTGTTTTAGAGTCTCCAGAAGCTTTCCGCATTTTGGAGGGATATGAACGAAATGTCCTCCAACTCAATTCCACTGGTGAATTTGTCATCGTCAATCCTTCTGACATCCCAACTGGGTCTCATCAAAACCCTTTAGCTGATGACCCTTTTTGGACCACAAACATTGTTCTAAGTCCACTACGCATGGTGCAATATCTTTATGGAACAGGGATGGGCGCCGACGCACCCATTTCCTACACTGTACCCCTAAACCATTTTACTGGTACCACCACTTTTACAACCATGCTGCCCATTGGTACGAACATACCACCCATTGGCCCAAGGTCTAATCTTCCCCTCCAGACGACCCATTCTACAATAGTCCCACACATTCCGACTATTCCCGCCGGTAACATGGTGGTGAACCAAGCTACGATTGGCACACTTGTAACACAAGGACCTACATCATCACTCCCTTTTGGGTACAAAGCAATGAATGATTTCACTGCCACTACTACCCAAGCCACTACTACCCAAGTTATGCTGGGAGGTTCCATACCTATCCAACAACCTGGACGAATTAGTCTTGGTGGTCCTAATCCGCTCGGCGACACCGGTCAATCATTCATGTATGGTTCTCAAATTCCAGGAACTCTACCTCAAGCTGGGGGGCATCCTCCCACCAGAGGAAAAATTCCATTCGGGGGCACCCTCATGCTGGGGGGTAGCCTCAACCCGGAGTCTACCATCAACCACATGGACAAAATGTGTCTGCCACACCCAATCCATGGAATGTCCCTTTTCCAAGAAACCCATAGTTCTCGGCAGGACACAATTCTCAGACTCCATAACAACCTCCTTATGGACAAGTGCCAAACCCAACCTACAATCCTCAAAACCCATATGGTTATCCTCCGCTCACACATGCTCCTCAAAACACCTCAAATCCTGTGTGCCCTGGTCAACACCAACCTCATACAAGAGGAACCACTAGTTACAATTATCCACATAACCCAATGATTGGCCCTACTGGTGTCCCCATGCCACACCAGCATTACCCACAGATTAACCGAAAACTACCTTTTCTGGCTAGCCTAGAACTTCTAGACTTGTCTCGCTTAACGAATGATCCTATTTATCATTCCCCGGTTTGGTCAGCTATTCCAACTAAACTTCCTTCTGATATCCCAAAATTCGACGGAAAGTCTAGAGAAGATCCAAACAACCACGTGATGACTTTCCATTTGTGGTGTTCATCCAACTCCCTCATGGACGATTCTATACGTTTGCGAATTTTCCAACGAATGCTTACGGGTTCTGCGGCGAAATGGTATATCGAATTACCATGCGCATCCTTTCACGATTTCAACTCTCTCACCATGTCCTTCCTCACACACTTCCAACTACCCATTCGATATGAGACGGGTACTGAACTATTAACCTCCCTTCGCCAGACAACGTCTGTACATATCTCTGATCATATTCATGAATGGAGACGATGCTGAAGGCTAACCAAAGCGGTCATTCCTGACCAATTGTTAGCGGAATGGTTCACTAAATCATTGTTACCCCAGATTGCTCGTGATGTTTCCATGGGTGGTGTAGTCACCGAGGAAGAAGCCATTTCCCGAGCTCAGTACCTAGACTTAGTATATTCACAATCTGGTACTCTGTACGAGTTGATACCGAATGCTACCTGTGCCACTAATGATTCATCCAAACCACCTTCTGCTTCCCACGCAGATGGAGTTATTGGCTCCGTCAAAACCCAATCTACTACCCAGTCGACTGGAACGATTCAACGACCCGCTTCAATGATTGCTCCTAGCCCGAATGCACCCTCTTCCACCCCCCCTCAAACTCAGGTCTCTGAGGTGAATGCGGTCCAATCAATCTCTTCACAACAATTTGGGGGAAAGAAGAAAGTGAGAAATGAACCAAAGAAGAACAATAACAATGAACAACCAAAAAATCAACTGCAAACCCCTGCTGTCAGAAAACAACCATAACAAAAATTGAAATTCCCATGTCTGATTTGTGGCGACGATCACTACACTCGAGACTGTCCACATCGTGATGAAGTTGCCAAGATTTTCAAGGGAAATTCACAACCTGCTGTGCTCACTTATCCTTTTCTGCAGCAACAATCTTTGGTTTCTCAAACCTCCACCACAGGGGGCATTTCCAACCCCCCTCATGATGAGGCCTCGAAAAGTGCTCACATTTACATGTTCAATGGGGTTAATCTAACCACTCGCTCTGCAACATATAACATGCCAGTTAAACCTGATAAGTCGAAGACTATTAATGGTTCCACACTAGACCCGTTACCATCTTCCATTGGTCCTCCCTCTGCTAGCCCTCCATCTGGGCCTCTTGAGATTGAGAAACCTTTGTTTGACTCTATCTTACACCCTCCTAAGAGCACCATACGAAAATCTACCTTCAATCCTAATTCACGGGCTGCCCAAAACTACAACATTGTAGAATATTTGGCCCAAACCCCATGTGCTATGCCCGCCTTGGAAGTTCTACAACACTATCCCAGCCAACGAAGAATTCTCTTAACTGCTATCGATGCTTTTGATCCTGAGTCATCAAACAACCTCAGATTTAATCTGGATGATCATCAACCGAGACTCTCCCACCAGTTAGCTTTTCAAGTCGATGTTGTTGTTCACAATCAAAAAATCCACCGAACTATCCTGGATGAGGGAGCCTCTACTTGTGTCATGTCCTTAGCTTGTTGGAAAGGCTTAAAATCACCTGCCCTTAACAAATCCACTACGATCTTACGCACTTTCGATGGATGAGGTTTTCATCCTCACGGATTATTACAATCCTTAGCTGTTCAGTTGGGTGGAAAAACTGTTACCGTTGATGTCGAGGTGGTCAATGCTCCCCTCCATTACAACCTACTACTCCAAAGAAGTTGGTTCTACACTATGACTGCCTTCGCCTCGTCGTTGTTTCGATGTGTGCAATCCCCCCATCAAGGAAAAATTGTCACCGTCAATCAGCTTGATTTCTATACACCCGACGCTCGCATCCCTGCTACCAACAACATTCCCTTTTTGGGAGACCACCCAGTTATGTATGAAAGTGTTGGTGTTGGCCTATTGAAAGATTCTAGCCTTATGGGTACTTTTCCTACACCACTTCCACCTACCGTGCATCATATTTCCACTGTCAATATGATCTCGACTATGACTTATCAATCCTTGGAATCATCTGACCCTTGGATTGTACCTAGTCCTCTAGAATTCGATGTGATCAATGACACTATGCCGCTTAGCCCAGTCGAGGCCGCATACGTAGTTGTTCAATCTACCTCTCCCTCTTTGAACAATCCACATTTATTGGCACCTGATGCATACTCGGTGCCCTCATGGTTGGATTCCCTGTCGTCCGCCGTTGATTACATTTCCCATATTTTTCCTTCTGACGAATCTATTATGGAAATGCTTAGCATTGAAGATTTGCCTTGAGATGATAACCATCATCGATCCTCTTTTCTTCCGCCTTTGGAAGAAATTCACCAAGACATACGCTTTGTCTTCCCTGTTGATGTTACTGATTCTCCACAATCTCCTATCCTCACACAAGATACTCTCTCTGAGGGGAATATGGGTAACATCTCTACTACGATCGTCATTGATATTTCGATCAAATAAGGTGTCATGGAAAACATTAACCTTGGTGCTAATTGCACACCCGAGGAAGTGGCCTCTTACACCACTTTGTTTAAATAATTCTGCGATGTCTTCGCATGGAGCTACGAGGAAATGCTAGGGATCGACCCTTCAATCGTTGTACATGAAATCAAGACTTATCCTGATGTGAAACCTGTTCGACAAAAACTTCACCTGGTTCATCCCAAAAAAATCACAACTATAAAGGCAGAAGTTGAAAAACTTCTCAAATCTAGCTTTATCTACCCCGTCCCTTTGACATAATGGGTCTCCAACCTTGTTCCAGTTGCAAAAAAACAAGGGACCATCCGTGTTTGTGTTGACTATCGAGATCTCAACAAATCTTGTCCCAAGGACAACTACCCTACGCCCTTCATCGAACAAATCATCGATAATTGCGCAGGGAGCATAATCTTCTCTTTCATGGATGGATTTTCTGGGTATAACCAGATTGAAATCTTACCTGCTAATCAACATAAGATAGCCTTTATCTACCCTTGGGGAACTTTCACCTATCGCAAGTTACCATTTGGCCTAAAAAATGCTGGTGCCACTTTCCAGCAGGCCATGTCGTACGCTTTCCACGATATCAAGCATATCGCAGAGCCCTACCTTGACGATTTACCTGCCCATTCATCCAATCGATCTGATCACATTGATCACTTGCGGGCAATTTTTCTTCGATGTCGGTTCTACCGTATGCACTTGAACCCACACAAGTGCATTTTCACTGTCGAATCTGGTTGACTCCTCAGTTTCATTGTCTCCAAAGATGGGATCAGGGTGGATCCCTTAAAGATTAAGGCCATTCTAGCCTTACCCCAACCTACCAATTTAACCCAACTCCAAAGTTTGAAAGGCAAAGAAAACATCCTTCGCCATTTCATCTGCAACTACGCCGAGATAACTAAATGATTTATGCGATTACTGTAGAAAAACACCCCTTTTATCTAGGATGATACTGCTCAACGGTCATTCGATGCTCTCAAGCACGCCTTGACCCATGCTCCCTTGTTACACCCTCTGGAGTATACAAAGGACTATATCCTTTACTTGGCCACCTCCGCTTCCACTATTGCGATGGTGTTAGTTCAAGAGGACCCCAACGATGAAGAACATGTGATTTACTACCTGAGCAAGAGTCTATCTAGACCCGAGCTCCGATATTCACATGTCAAGAAACTGGCTCTGGCAGCCATCATCGCTATCTAGAGATTTCACCATTACATCTTATTAGGCACCACCACAGTGATCACAGACTCCAACCCCATATACCACGTCTTAACACGTCAAGTACTTGTGGGCAAATATTCTAAATGGATCGTTATTCTTCAAGAATTCGATCTTGATTTTACGAAGGCCAAAGCCAAAAAATCCCTGGTGTTTGCAGAGCTTATCTATTCTCTCCCTAGTGTCGATGAAAACATTGAACCTAGAGATTCTCTCCCCGATGAATCTCTCTTCCTCATCAACACCTCCAATCCTTGGTATGGAGACATTCTCCTCTACCTTCAAACCCAACGTTTTCAGCCCAACATCTCTCTCGAAGAGCGTCGACGCATTCGTCACCACTCTTGTCGTTATCTCATCATTGGCGACACCTTGTATCACCGCGGTATTGACACCATCCTTCGGAAATGTCTGATTCATGAGGAGGCTGAACACATTTTGAACGATTGTCACCTTGGTGCCTGTGGCGGTCACCTTTCCGGGATGGCCACAACCCAAAAAATCCTACGTGTCGACTACTTTTGGCCCTCGATTTTCAAAGATTGCATTGAGGCAGTCCAAAAATTCCCACCCTTCCAACTCTTTAAAAAGAAGGCATGCACCCACCCTACTGCGTTGCAACCCATTATCACCATCGGCCCCTTTGCCAAGTGGGGTATCAATTTCATGTAGTGTAAGCCTACCTCAGCCGAGGGGCACGATTACATCATCGTCGTCGTCGACTACTTCACCAAATGGGCTGAGGCTATGCATACCTTCTTGAACGATGGTCGTACTGCAGCTCTATTTATTTTCAACCATATCATAACTCATTTTGGTGTATCACGTGCCATCGTCACTGATCATGGTGCACACTTCAAGAACCAGATGATGAACAAGTTACATGTCAAATTGGGTTTTCGCCATGAAAACTCATCCCCTTACTACCCTTAGGCTAACAGACAAGTTGAGGCCATCAACAAAGTCCTAAAAACCATGATCCAATGCATGGTAGGGGAAAACAAGACATAGTGGCATTTACAACTTTTCTCTGCTCTCTGGGCTTATCACACCTTTGTGAAAACCTCGACAAGATTCACTCCTTTCCAGTTGGTATATTGCATTGAAGCCGTTCTACCAATTGAGTGTGAGATTCCACCACTCAAACTGAAAGTAGAACTCCTGCCCCATACTTCTGCTGAAGAAGAACGATTCTTGTATCCGTCCAAGCTAGATGAAACACATTGTGATGCTACTCTCGTTAGTGAGGCACATCATAAATGAATTAAGAGTCAATATGACAAATCCGTCCACCCTCAGACTTTTGCAGAAGGAGACTTAGTCCTCGTTTATGACCAAGCTCACGATAAATTGGGGACAGGAAAGTTAGAACCTCTGTGGCATGGTCCTTACATTTTGAAGCATGTCCTACATAGAGGTGCCTACAAATTAGTAGATCATGATGGAATTTCCTTGGGAGAGCCCCGAAACGGGCTTTACCTTAAAAAGTACTATGCCTAGATCACCTAGCATTTGTACTTTGTACATTATTGTATTTTAGTTTGGTGTGTCTATTTCTTTCACGTGCTTGAGTCTTTACCATTGCCACTCATGACAGTGCTTGTGTTTTCATGCGCAGATGATGTCTTCCTTTCCTATCCTTTTTGGGTTTGCAGATGGCGCTAGTTGACATACCTAGAACATTGCTTCGGAAACATGGGTTATTTACCAATTTGACGAGGTGGTGAGTTCAGGAGGGATCTGCTTAGGACCAGCAACCAAAAACATGGTAGAATATCATGCTGTCATCGGACTGTTGACCCAAGTCTCCTCCCTAGGTATCTCTCGTATCATTGTTTACTTAGAATCCCAACTCGTGGTCTATCAACTCAACCGTATCTACGCTATCCATAGTCCTATCCTGCTACGTCTCCACCTACAAGTTCACCGCCTTGAACGAATGTTCGATTACATTGAATATAGACACATTTCAAGAGAACTTAATAGTGTTTCGGATTCGTTAGCTAATTACATCATGGATTAGTATCTTGCCCAGATATAAGATTTAAGGAAAGCAAAATTGTACATTACATGTAAATTAAAACACATCACAGACATCATCATGTAAAAATCATTGGCACTGTAAAAAGCTCGAAATTGTATATATATATATATATATGGCGTGACTGAAATTTTTTTGATTACATCAAAAAGTATGTAGAAGAGCAAAATGTCGGGTCTCTAAACCCCTACAACACCACCTGACAAGGCATACAAAATGATCACCAGAGAGACTCTAATCTCTCTACACTACATTGTGCTGCGAGTAACACATCACCGCGCGCATTACGTGCCTCAGCAGAGAATTGATATTCTCTGGTACTCCCACAGTGTGCCTCTGCATATGTAAAGGAAATTCTCCCCTCCACAGAGGAGGAATGCCCATCGTAAGGCCTTGGAGGTTTCTTTCAACCTCCTGGAGACCTATCACTGGTACTACCAGATCCACTGCAACCGAGATGCCCCTGCGATTTCCTAGTATCGATATATCGACCGGGCGCACTGCTCCCTTGTATGCATGTTGAAAACAATACATCTATTAAAAACTCTTCTACATACCCAAAAAAATACATATACATCAAAAAAATTTAAAAAACAAAAACTAGACAATGTATGGCTTAGTATTTTACCTGACACATCCCAGTCTTCCCCCACGGGTAAAATCAAATCCATGCTCCCATGGAAATCTACCTCAGCATACGGGAATTCCTCTATCCAGAGATACTACCGTCTCAACCAGACAAAGAAATCACCAGTGAAATGGAACTCTGACTCCGCTACTAGCCTCGGAGACAGACTAGTCCACCTCTCCATCCTCGGTTCATCCACTGGTCACACCGCCAGTGCTATCTGAGGCTACATCTGGGGGATGCGCTCTAGAAAAAATGAGACCAGAAATGAGCCATAACCAAACTGCTTCTGTCCCGTCCTACACTGTGAAATCTGTTCCTTCACATTTCGAAGGAACCCTGCACTCCAGTTGAATAGTGTTGGTTCCAAGCACTGGATACCATAAGCCACCTATGATCTTGATGCTAGATGCGCGCTAGTACTGCCTGTCACACTCATGATGGCAAACAATATAGACCGGAGAGGTATCTCCCGGATATCCTTGATAGGGATTCTACCCCCTACCAGTATTTCTCCTGGGATATAGTGGCGTGCCAGATACACATCCACTTGCTTAGGTAGCACCCTCTGCCCGGAAAAAGATATGGGGACCCCTCTTTTCGAGAGGCCAGTCAAAAAATACACGTCTTCTAACTCAATAGTTAAAAGCTGTGTTCCAATTTGGTATCCTTGCTCTGCAACATCCCATAGGCAGATCATATGCTCAAGCAATAAAACCTCTTTCTTCATTTTTTGCAACTTGAAGAATTTGAGTAAACCACAAGCTCGCAATGCGGCCCGTGTGCAGGGACTCTGCAAGACAGCTAAGTCATCCATCTCATGTTCTCTTTCTTTCCACTTGATCATGGTCGCCGAAATCACCTACAAAACAAAAAAATAAAGAAATTCATTATTTCCACGTTTTGGCAATTTTGGCAATTTTCAAAAGCAAGTTAAAACATGCAATCTAAATTCCCACATCATTTAAAGTAACTATACCCTCTTTTATAATCACCACACCCTCTCTTAGCCATTTAACATCCATCATATAACAATGAAACGTTTTCAAATGCAAACAATTTCTTTATGGATGCGTGGGCATACGTGGGGATTTTTTCATGGATTCCTTACCAAAAACGACCCATCCCATTAACTATTAAGGCATTGGCATCTTATCCACCCTTTTCTAGAACATTTTTGCAAAAAGAATTCTCCTTTTTTTTTACCATTTTTCAAAGAGGCCGATTTTGATCTTTTTGGGGCAATTTAGGGCTTCGTATTTTAAATTAAATGATGCTATGAAAATGAATACTAAACCATGTAATTGAAAGAAGGAGAAATGAAGATCTACTGGGTCTGAACGACAAGGAAAACAGTCAACCGTAGCTCCGACAGTGAGCAAAACAAGATCCACTTCAAAATGAGAATCTCCACTAGTCCAAAATCCTTGTGCAAAATGAAATGGTAAATGGAATTTTCATTGTATTGCTATTTGTAAATTTCCATTTTTTATAAGGTATGGTCATTTATGGGTTTCTCTAACAATATTATGGCTTCACTAAACCCCTGGTTTGTAGTTTTGGCATTGCAGGTTTCTTAGCAGTCCTGATGGATTATTTACCTTGTCGCATTTATGAGAATAGTCTTAGTTCGTTCTCGAGCTCGATAATATGAGAACGCAACCGGGTAAACTTTTATGTATTTTTCGGACCCATACAGATACACGAATACATGAAAAAGGAACCCCCCTGGAGTCTCCTTTAAACCCTTTTCAGACTCTCTAAATATGAAAGATTGTCAAGTGACCTTGCTTCCTTTCACACTCGTTAAAAGGTCAGAAAGGGTGCCTTTTGAGCGATAGTTTATCTCTTTTTCAGTCTCGTTAGACTACTGTACGAAAAAGGAACTGAGAGAGTTCTCTTTTAAGTGTTTTTCCAAACTCTATAATCCCAAAAAACCTTCAAGTTTTTTGTCGTTGGACTCGTTAAAGCACACATCGACAGGCCCATACGGGATCAAACCCTTACTTCTTCTAGTTCGTCAAACAAAGGAAGAGGAACTTACCGAAGGCGAGTTATATCGAGCATGTGTTATCCTCGTCGAGCTCATTAAATAAAAAAGAGGTACTTGTCTATCTGGATGGGAAAAAAATTGAAAGGAGCAAGCTGAGCAGTCTCTTGAGAACATTATCCAACAATTCTTAGAGTCGCCCTTGAACACGACACTTTGTCGTTTGCACGCATCATAATCCACTGAACCTCTGCACTAAGCCAATCCTTTGAGTTCCTTTCACTCCTTTGGGTCACCCGATGCAAGTCATAGTATCCACTGCATAGTTTTGGTCCATGTCATGTTTCGCTGTTGTGCCTCAATGTTCAAGGGAAGTATCCGCCTCAAGAGTCAGCCATCCCAAATATATTGCCTCAAAACCTGTGTTAGTCCATGTCCGTTTGATCTACCAATTACATATCTATGTCCATTTCATGTCGTTGATGGGGGATTCATCAAGGCCCTCCCTCGACGAGTCTATTCCTGTCGACTTCAAAACATTATCCAGGAATTAGGTTTAGAAACCAGTTAGTACTTTGGGACCTGCATGCCTCAATGGAAGGCCTCCTCACATTTGACAGTAGGTTTACATCATTGACCTCTGATCGAATGATTCCACGGATGCTCGACTTCAGATCATCTATTCACATTCACTGGAATGTACTAAGGTACCTTGGGAATCATTGACATTAATGGTGATCTCCCTCGCACTTGTTAACGGTTCACACCATTGATCGGTAATCAAGTGGTTTCTGCCATGTTAGACATCAGGACATCTATTCACATGGTTAGATTCATACCATATTGGGATTGGTAAGAAGACCCTAGGTTGAGTGATCACTTTGATATGTGCTTTACCCAGGTTGCGAAGGAGTTTCTATTGGACAAATGACACATACACTGTTACATAGATCCACTTTGTATTGGTCGTGGCTATGTTTTGTCGTCTCATAGATCCACTGTGTATTCTTCGTGGCTACGATCAGTCCGATTCATCAGAGTATATATCCACATTGTATCTTTGGTGGCTATACCTTCTTATCAATACAATTACGGATCCGCAGTGTATTTTATGGCGGCCATATCTTGCAAGTCTTGATCACCCAAGCATAGGTATGCCTGCCTTGGGTTTTGAAATATGTCATGATATTTGTTGGATGTTTGTGTGCAGCTTCCATCAGGTTCTCCGAGTCTATACCTTTACTTGAGCATCTACAAAGCATTTCAGTGATCAGTTCGCATCTTCTAACTTCATACTTTGGGGGGCAATCTGTTACACCTCAATATTGCTCACTTCAATAAGTGTCGTAGGTGTCGCATGTTCCTTACAACTTTCGCAAGTGTCGCAAGTTGTTCACAAGTGTCGCAAATGTTATTCAAGCATACTTCCATAATGGCAACACTAAGGAGGCACCTAAGACATCTCATACACTTGATTTGAAGGAGGAAAATGATTGACTAAAGTCAAATAACTTTTATCACCTGAGAAGAGCTCTTAAACAAAGGTTTTGAAGGTGAGCGCTCCCATACACTAGCCTTAGGAGCACTGGCACCCCCATATAAGGTCTCAGGGAGCGTTATAACACTTGTCTTCCCCTCAGAAGGAGAGCTATCCATCTTTGGAGCGTTCGCGCCCCCCTCAAGCTTCCTAGGGAGCGCTATAGCACCCTGATTCCCCTTTTGAGGGAGTGTTGTCTAATCTGAGGCAGTAGTTGGCCTGTTGAGGAGAATAAGGGGAGGATCTCTCAAGTTTAGAAGGCAATTGCATTCGAATTCTTGGTTTCATCAGAATATCCCTGATCCAAGGTGGGAATTCCTCAACTTTTTCTAAAGGTAACTCAAGAGGTTAAGCTTCACTTAACCTATATAAACAAGCTCCATGGTGGTGAAAAGGAGGAAGAATTGCTAGCATGAAACCTATGATCTCATAGGAAACACACAGTCAGTCAAAGAAGAGTGATCAGTGAAGCTTCCATCCTCCAGGTTGTGGATCTTTCGAGAAAGGGTTAGACGAAGGGGACTTGACGAAGCTGTCGCATTCGTATCTACGATTGTAAGTACTGCTATTGTTATTCTCATTAATATGACACGCTTGGCCTGTTTCTTTCTAGTTTGTGTCAGATCTTACATGAACTTATCGTTGATAGATATATCTGTTTTCAAGCTAACATCAATAGAGTAGGAAGCGATCGTACTTTATTTGTCTACAGGACTCAGCGAGGAGCGAGAGTCTGGAGCTCGATTTGGAGGATGCAGGGAAAAACATTGATAAAAAGGTACTACTATTCTCCTTCCTTCTCATGTGTTGGTTTGTATGGATTTGAAAGGAAGTCAGTGTCCACGTTAAGCACTTTCTGTCTTAGAGTTAAGGTCTAGCTCTTTGAGGCAATCTACCTGTTCGCAGGGAGATTTTCCTACAACATGGAGTCTATGCGATAACCATGATAGACCAAAGAACCATCCTTCAAGCATCTTGTAGAGTTTGAGTAGACAATCGAGAGCAACTAGTTAGCAGAAGTATAGTTTGATAGTTATAGTAGTGAAGACTTCATGATAGTATAGTAATAAATGGGTCAACATTATGGACAGTTGTGTAGTAGAGTCTTGGACAATATGGACAGAGATGGATTTGTAAGAACACTTAGTAGGTTTGGAAAGATATATGATAGTGGACGAGAGCATGGATTCATAGATTGGTATGTAAAGGATACACACAAGTTGAAGGAATCAACTTTGAAGATACATTTTCCCCAATGGCTAGAATGGAAGCAATCCAATTGCTTTTAGCTTATGCATGCTCCAAGAATATTAAAGTGTATTAGATGGATGTGAAATCAAATTTTCTGAATGGGGAACTTGAAGAAGAAGTATACAATGAACAAACAAAAGGATTTTAGTTGTCAGAGAACACAAATTATGCGTGTAAATTAAAGAAGGCCTTGTATGGTATAAAACATGCTCCTAGAGCATGGTACTCTAGAATGGATAAATATTTACAACAGGTAGGGTTCAGAAAAGGAAGTACAGACAACAATCTCTACATCAAGGTAACTC
>JZKD02S1663514.1:38801-53911 GCA_000966675.3 Picea glauca
GAAACTAAAGGCTGTTTCTGGTATTTGAGTTAAATTTTGAAAAGGGAATATGCATGAAATGAAAAGAAAACATAAAGATGTTGAACAAGGTGAGGCATCAATTAAAGAGGAATCTTACCTTGTGACAGAAGAAGAAAATAGTTAGGAAAAAAATCTTAATGAAGCATATGATATTGAAATCTAAAACATTTACAGGTCTTGTACCTACTGATAGCCGATACAGAGGAAAAACTGTAAATGATTAAATTGCAAGGATAATTAATCACCATAGTATAGGTTGTACTAAATTGTAGTTAAGCATTCATCAAGGAGATATGAAAAATATGAAACAATAGAGAAGCACATAACTCAAACTTGACCAAATTTGGAATCTTCAATCTGTATTTGTATTAATTCAAAAATATCTTCAAATTCTTCTTTACAATACACCTAGAAAAATCCATATTTCAGTCTCCTGAAAAAATACTTATACCAGATCACCAATACATTGATGGTTGGTGATTTCCTAATTCCTAGGGGAAAATAGTTACCAAAATGCAAACCTCAATCGTTTTCATGATTATCTTTTACTTTTCTATTGTCTCAGTAATATAAGATTTCAAAATGATACTTCATTGTTTTATTGAAGTATGTCCTTCTTTTGATCCAATACATTCAATACATTTTTCAAGAAAGTGTACAAAATTTCTGGGAGGCTCTGGAAAATCCTTCGCTTCAAATAGATAAATTTTTCTCTGAATTTTGGAAGATGGTCTTCAATCCCTTTACCAAAAAACTTAATTGATTGAAACTTTAACTTTGGATTCACTAGCCACCTGTCTATCAGGGTAACATCCATTTCCTTTAACTGTGAAATTTCCATTTGAATTTCGTTCAAACCCTCTTTGAAACTGGTGTCTTACAATGTTTATCTGTCCTAATTTCCCAGTGCAATTATCTCTTCCAATACCTAATGATCCCTTGTCCAACACATCGGATATTTCTTCGCAATTGTCTTTGATTTCTTTGGTTATTTTCTTGTTTTCTTCTATGTTGGTTTCCCATACTTTGAGCATGATATTGCCTCTGATCTTCTCTACGACAGATAGCTTTGGAATTTTCAATACCTTTTCATTTTCTGAACATACAACTGCCTTTTGGAGAGTGGCCCTTGTTTCTTTAGCTTTTTTTTCTTTAAAAATAATATTATCAAAAGAATTGCTTACTTCTTGAAAATAATTCTGAATAATCTCTACTTTGGATATTAATCTCTGTTTCTAGGCTTCTATCTTCGTATGTACTTCTAGCGATTGGTCCTAAAAAAATTTCAAATCTATAACCTGACCTTTCATTGAATTCAATTTAGCATGTAGTTGTATTACCAATTCTTCACTTGGGAGGTGTCCCAGACCTTCTTTTTGTTTCTTCTCTTGGATTCTCTATCTGTGGGAATTCTTTGTTTTGTGAATATCCTTCACCCCCCTGTGGATTTTACTCAGTGTCTGCTTTATCCTGTGCTTTCTATCCGAAACATGGGGGAATGTTTTCTTGTTTTGGAGGAGGTGTTGTTTCTTCTCCCTGCAATACCTTAAGCAAACCACTTCGTCTATGTCTCTAGAAGGTTAGAAAACTGGTTTGCAAGTTGGATGGTAATGTTTGTACCCTGTCTAACACCTCCTCATAGGTTTTGACCCCTTTGAAAATGTCATCGTGAGGGGATTCCTCATGTTCATATGCTTTCATGCCATAGTGAGCCATGTGGCTTCCCACTATTTGATAATGGTCATGTTTCCTGTGTTCGAGATACACCAACTTGACCTCCTCTAGAGCTGCAAATTCAACCTTGGAATGACCCAAGTTGATTAGTGAAAACCTCCCAATCTATACGAGAAAGACTGGCCAAAAAGTATTTTGAGATGTCTTCAATTCTATCCTAATACCACATGCTATTATTTGATGAGCTACCTCCCTGCACACCATTCTGTTAGGGAGGAATTTTGGAAGTGCATGGGGAGGGATCGAACATCCGAAAACCCTGATATAGGAGAAATTATCCTCAATAAACCAATCGACAACTGCCTTGAGGTTTCCTATGGACAACTCTGAAATACTAGAGGGTGCCCAACCATACAACATCTGATGCACCAATATCACCACAAAATGACAAATTTCGTAAAAAGAATCCTTAACATTTTCTTCCCACAACTTAGAATGATATTCATGAATAGGTTAAGTGCAGGTTGGGTTCCAACTCCAATTCATCAAAGGGAAAGGAGTCATGAAACATGTAGCATCCATAATGTATGCCGACATGTAAAAGGCTACTGGTCAGCCACTAGATCTCTCATTTTGATACTCTATAACCTCCTTAGCTAGGTTATCTGATAGAATCTTGTTCCAATTGAAGCTATATCCTTCGGTTACTTCATGTAAACCGGGCACCCATTCTGTAGGGAAATGCGTAGGAATTTTCTTCTCGAAAATTCTACATAGCATAATAGCCACATAGACCATGTACTCATTCAATGAGGCTGTGTCATAAACGTTATGGGTATAGGCCCTGAATTTTGCTGGGTGTCTCCACCAGTCTTTGATTATGTCGGGGTATGTTTGATCTGCCTCTATGCATTCTTTCCTTTGAAATTCACTTACAAAATCTTTATTATAAATGTACTTAGAATTGGGAGATAGTTTGTACATTACTTGTATATGCTTCGGTCTGAAAGACCCTACGACGACCCCTTGGCTGTCCAAAATGCTTCTCGTCTGCACGTCTGTCCTCTATGAAGCCCAACTGATCATATCGTTATATGTCATGAGTCACAGACGCGTAGCTACTTTGTGAAGTTAGGAATATTCTATGTCCCAGAGTTTGTTTTTAGAATCATTGGGAAAATTCTTGATTTCGTAGTCCAAGGTTTCGAAAATTTTGCCTCCAAGATTTGATGGAATCAATGACATGTAGTATAGTATCAAATATGACGTCCCCTTTCGGGCTCGATCGTTTAGATGCTTCTTCACTTTTCTTAGCTGCCTTTCTAGGTTGCATAATGTTCGCATTAGACTGAAAACCTATTTACTGAGGAAAAATATATAAGCCTGGATAAATGCAACTCACTCCTGATTGTAAAAAAAAAGAATGAAATTTGAACTACAAAATGTTTATTAACCTTTATCTTGGCTTACAATAAGCG
This sequence comes from Picea glauca, assembly GCA_000966675.3. Taxonomy (NCBI): domain Eukaryota; kingdom Viridiplantae; phylum Streptophyta; class Pinopsida; order Pinales; family Pinaceae; genus Picea; species Picea glauca. The sequence continues at coordinate 41,975 of JZKD02S1663514.1, forward strand.
TATTGACATAGGCGATAAGGAATTAATGTTTTAATGAGGAAGATACGCCTAGAGATACGCCTTCATGTCAAAAATATCTCCATTTGTTCGTTATTATTACTGTCGTGTATCGACGATTTCAAATTGGAGTTTCGAAAGGACTGCTTTCAACAAATCCAGAAATGTGAAACATGAAAAGTAGTTTAGTCATTATTAATCCTGTTTTAAACTAACTTAATTTAGTTTTAGACTTTGTTAAAAAATTCACGATTTCACATTTCATAATTTTAGGGATCCTATACCCAAGAGGTATGTCATAAGCAAACCCCGAATCGCAAAATCATGATGGGATTAATTTAGGCACTAATCACTTGTATTAATGTTTTAATTAATCGAGATTAGTAATTAATTTCTTGTTTTCATAAATTTGGGGATTGGGCGTTCGATGGTTGACGTTTTGAAAGCACTTTGATACAAGAAAACATGAATCATGAAAGATTAATGAATTTTTGATGGTGTTTAAGAGTTTAATTAATCACGACTAAAGGGTACTTTGTGAAACGCGCGTCGAGACTTATAACACTCATTTTTTTCTTTTTTCTTTTTTATTACTTTTAATATAAAGCCTTTTTCATGATTTTGGCACCGAGACTCTGTAGCTGCTAACTAAAAATCATACCTCATGAAAATTCGAATCCCAAAACCCGAAAAAAATTGAAAGACTTTTGCTTCTTTTTTAGGACTAAGGGCGACTCCATGACCAGGAAAAAGTGAAGTTTTAGGTTTAAAGGGTAAAAAATTAAACTTTGTGTCAACACTCAGCATGACGATAGTCAAGAGTGTAGAGGTTGCGTATCAAATGGTGCTTAAAGAAGAAGAGAAGTTGGCTAGAAAGCAGAGTCAACAAAAAAGAGGTCAAAGTTTGAATAGAAGAAAAGGAGTTTCCCAAGATAGGACACAAAAGCCTAGTTATGAGGTGGAGAAACCACATAGTCACTCTGAGAGAGGAGGAAGTTCCCAAGGAAGGCAGAGTGGTGGTAAAATTTATTTTCCCAGAGTTAGAGGAAGAGGCAGAGGAGGAGAAGTGAGGTGTTATGCCTATGGAAAGACAAGACATATGTCTTGGGATTGGCCCAAGAGAAAGAGAGGAGGTGAAGCTCACATTTTAGAAGCGCAAAAGAAGGATGTTGAGGTAGAAGGTACAGAGGATGGAAGGTCCTTGATGATGAAGAATATTTTTTTGAAGCAAGTGCTGGAAGCTGAAAGGCCAATACAAAGGAACAATTTGTTCAGGACAACTTGCAAAACAAAGGATAGAGTTTGCAAGGTGATAATTGACAGTGGGAGCATTGACAACTTAGTATCCATAGAGATGGTGGAGAATATAGAGCTGGAGACGACTGCACATCCAACACCATTCAAAGTCTCATGGTTGAAGAAAGTTCATCAGGTAACAGTTACTCAACAATGCCTGGTTAATTTTAAAATAGGAGGATATAGGGATGAGATCCCGTGTGATGTAATTCCTATGGATGTTTGTCATGTTTTTTTGGGAAGACCCTAGAAATATGATAGGAATGTTATTCATGACGGGACGAGAAACATGTACACCTTAGAGAAGAATGGTATAACACACATGTTGCTACCAATTGAGGAAAATAAGGTGAAAGAGGAATCCAACACGAGCATACTTCTCATGAGTGGGAAGGAACTCTTGAGTGAAGTAAAGAATGAACAGGAGATGCAGTTTGTCATAGTGAGGAAACCAAGGGTTATCCTTGCCAGTACTTCATTGGATGATTTCCTTGAGGAAGTTCAGGAGCTACTAGAGAACTTTGCTGATATTGTAGTGGATGAGTTGCCAAACTCATTGCCACCTATCAGGAGCATCAGTCATCATATTGACTTGATACTAGGAGCAAGCCTGCCAAATAAAGCAACGTACAGGTTGACGCCTCAAGAGAATGAGGAAGTGAAGAGACAAGTTCAATATTTGTTAGACAAAGGATTGGTCAGAGAAAGTTTGAGTCCATGTGCAGTGCCAACTATACTAAGTCCAAAGAAGGATGGAGAATGGAGAATGTGTACGGACTTGAGAGTCATAAATAATATTACCATCAGATACAAGTTTCCATTACCAAGAATGGGTGACTTGATGGATTGCTTGAGTGGAGCTAACTATTTTTCAAAAATAGACTTGAAAAGTGGATATCACCAGATCAGGATGAGAGAAGGTGACAAGTGGAAAACAACATTCAAGACAAATGAGGGGTTATATGAATGGCGTGTTATGCCATTCGGCTTAACAAATTCCCCAAGAAATTTTATGAGACTAATGAATGAAGTATTAAAGGATTTCATTGGTAAATTTGTGATTGTGTATCTAGATGATATACTGGTGTTTAGAAAGAGTAAGGAGGAACAATTGATACATTTAACATTGGTGATGAGGAGGATGCAGTGAGAGAAGTTGTTAATCAATTTGAAAAAGTCCTCTTTCTTGAAGATAGATCTCATATATTTGGGTTTTGTTGTTTCTTCAAATGAGTTGAAGATGGATCCCGAAAAGGTGAAAGTGATCAAATAATGGTCGTCACCAAAGAGTATATTTGAGGTAAGGAGCTTCCATGGGTTAGCAAGTTTTTATCGAAAGTTCATCAAGAATTTTAGCGGGATTAGTGATCAGATGATGGATACAGTAAATAAAAGACATAAGTATTTCAAATGGACAGATGAGGCTGAGAAGAGATTCGACATATTGAAGGAGAAAATAACTGAACAACCGATTATGGTCCTGCCGAATTTCAGAAAGATGTTTCAGGTAAGATGTGATGAAAGCGGAGTTGAAATTGGAGTGCTCTTAAGACAAGACAACATTTCTGTTGCATATTTTGGTGAGAAGATGAGTGAAGATAAACAAAAGTAATCCACATACGAAAAAGAGTTCTATGGCATAATCCAAGCATTGAAGAAATGGAGACATTATCTCATACCAAAGGAGTTTGTTTTGTATAGCAACAATCACGCTTTGCAATTCATAACCAGATAGGATAATTTAAACCAAAAACATGCTAAGTGGATAGAATTTATGCAACATTTCACTTTTGTCATTAAACATATTTCTGGAAATGCTAACAAAGTTGCTGATGCATTGAGAAGGAGGATTTTAATTCTATAGGAATTTCAAATCAAGACCTTAGGGTTTGATAACCTTAAGGAAATGTATTGCAGTGATCCAGACTTTGGAGAAGCATATAAAGCATGTGCAAATCCTATGCTTAGAGACAAAATATAGTGGGTCGAATATCTAATTCAAGATTGGTTTTTGTTCAAGGGATTCCAGTTGTGTATACCCAGATGCTCAATGAGGGAGAATTTGTTAAAGGAAAAGCATAACGAAGGTCTAGCTGGACACTTCGACCATGACAAAACATTTTCTCAAGTATCTAGTTCATATTATTGGCCAGGTATGAGGGAGGAGGTGAAGAAATTTTTGAACAACTGTAAGATTTGTCAATATGTCAAGGGGAAGAAACATAACACTGGATTGTATCAGCCATTCCCTATTCCAGAGAGGTCTTGGGATGCGGTAAGCATGGATTTTGTGTTGGGATTGCCAAGAACACAAAGAGGAAGTGAATCCATATTTGTGGCGGTGGATAGATTTTCAAAGATGGCACACTTTGTCCCATGCTAGAAGACGAGTGGTGCAACGCACGTTGCAAACTTGTTTTTTAAGGAGATGTAAGACTCCATGGATTTCCTAGAAGTATAGTTTTGGATAGGGATACCGAATTTGTTGGTCATTTCTGGAGGATGTTGTGGAAAACGTTGGGGAAAAAACTATATTTTAGTTCTGCATATCATCCACAGACAGATGGACAAACTGAAGTAGTGAATAGAAGCCTATGATATTTGTTGAGGAGTTTGGTCACTGGACACCATATTCAGTGGGATCAGATTCTGTCACAAGCCGAGTTCATGTATAATAAATCACTAAACATAAGCACTGGAAAAAGTCCATTTCAAATCGTATATGGAATGAATCTGAGAGGAATTTTAGAATTAAGAGATCTGAAGCAAGATGAGTTTAGAAGCATGGGAGCTGAAGATTTTGATGCATAAATGTAGGAACTTCACAATCAGATCAAGGGGCAATTGAAGAAGACCAGTTGTGAATATAAGCGCACGGTTGATCAACACAGAAGAACACTTGAATTTGAATTTGGAGATCAAGTTATAGAACAATCGAGGAAGGAAATATTCTCAAGGGGAATGTATAATAAACTAAATTTGAAAAAGACCAGGCCATGTAAAATCTTGAGAAGATTTGGCGAGAATGATTATGAGTTAGAGTTATTGGAAGATGTGGGTATATCACCCATATTCAACATTTTAGACCTATACCTTTACAGGGAAGATGGAACCGAGAGAGATGAAAAACAAGGAAAGATCTAGTGGAAGAAGTAGATGCTTGTAGCTGAGAAGCCACAGATGGAGAAGATCATGGATCAAAGAGTTGGTAAGAAGACCAGAAGGAAGACGTATTTTGAATACTTGGTGAAATGGAAAGGAAGACCAGTAGAGGATGCCAGTTGGGTCAGTGAAGAAGAGATCCAATAGCATGGAAGATCAGTGCAAGAGCTGATGGACAAGAGTCTGATTTTTTCAGTCAAGGGAGTAAGATGTAGGAACATCGCCAGCAAAGCAAAAACGTGGAGAACAATTGGGTGCACAAGCGCACATTTGAAATATTTTTAATTTCAAAACTGATCAATGTATTAGTGAGATATATGACATAACTTTTTGAAACATGAATGTCTTAAATGTTTGAAGGATGAACCATCAAAAAAGTCGATGGGGGAATGTATTTGTTTTATGGATCAGATCACAATACATATTTAGAGATTGCACTCTTATCTGTCTGACACAATGTTTATTGTAATAGGTTTTAAGTAGTTGATGGCATTTAATTCCATTCAAGGTAGCATAGAGTAGTTGGAGGGAACAATTGAAGAGCACCTCTTTGTATAAATATTTGTAATATTTCCCAGTAGTGGTTGTTGTCATTTGTTTTTCGCATGGATGTTTGTTGTTGCTGTGGACAGAGAAGAACCGATCAATTGCTGAACCTATCTGATATAGTTCGAGGAGTAGTGAAGAACAATGTATGTATATATACCAATTTCAGTGGATGAATATAACAGAGGTATATTGTCCCAAATGTGTGTATGGGTGTATCTATCTGAACAAATGGTAGAGTTTCTATTATTTTTCAATCCTCTGTTATTTCTATTCTTGAATCCATGAATGCATTTTCTTTGTTGAATGTATGATTTATTATGGAAAATAGATAAGTCCTAGGTATTTATTTTCTATGACCGAGTGCAAAGTGTGAATAGTGTCCACAAGGAGTGAGTGATTGAGTTTGTTTTGACTCTAAAGCTTAGAAAAGATAGTGGAACTTACACATATGCAAGGAGTGCATTGAAGTCTACAAGGAGTGAAAAATACAATTTCAGACTCGAAAGCTCAGGAAGGACAACATGATTCAGTCACGAGGGAGTTAAAAGTGATTGGAGAATAGTCGCAAGGAGTACGAAATCATTCACAAAGAAGTGAATGAGGAGTGAAATCTGTTGCAAGGTGTGTACAAGATAGGAATTTGATTAAGTGTCGAAGATATTGTTCAGAGGAACAAATCAAAGAAGGAAATCTCAGGAGGGAGAACGATGGAAAGTTTCAAGGAAGGGAGACCTTGAATTTCTTGTCAAATCCAGAGAGTGAAAGATTCGTTTTCGGAAGGAAAAGAACGATTCTAGATCGTTAGATATGGTAAAGTTGCATAGAGTATAGCTGCGAAATATTTTGATAATTCATAGATCAACAAGTTGGAAACTTAATGAAGGTTGGGTCGTGAAATACAAAGTCATGATTAAATCTTGACCATTTCCCACAAGAGAACCCGTGGCGACAAGATCCAAGAGTTCGGAAGTCGGGAGAGTGGATATTGTAAGCGAAAGGTCTAGAGTTCACGAATCACAAAATTAGAACCATTGTGGGGCCGAAAAATCTAAGGAGATGCATGGTGTAATTTCGGAGACTCGAAGCTGAGCGATTTGGGAAGGAGTAAAGAAAGGATTCAAAACATCCCCGAAATCTGAAACTGCAAAGGAGACAGACCCATGGTCACAAATGTGGTCACTTACGGAGAGCCTATGTGTGTGGGTAAGGTAATTTTGGGTGTCGCAGGGACCCAAGGAGTAGCTCCGACTTAGAGATTCAAACCATCCAAGACCGGGAGGTCAAGAATCCATTTAGAGGGAGGGCGTTTGCGCCATTTCCCTTCAATAATTTGAATCTCTGGTCAATCTCCCATACATATTCTTCTGGTTTCTGTCTAATCTCTATCATCTCATTCATGTATTGATCCTCTGAACTAGGCTTCTAGAATTCATTTATCAATAGCTTTTTGATATCTCTAATTGTTCGGGTTGTCCCTGGAGAACTGTTTGCAACTAAAATCATGTACCAATATAGTGCGCGATCTCTTAGTATGATAGATAACTACGCAAGTTTAGTGTCCTCATTTGTGATATGTTTTTCTTCCCAGATCTTTTCACAAATAAACAAGTGCTTCTTAGGGTCCTATGATGCCTCTCCTTTGAATTATGGTAACCTGATGGTGGGATCATGTCCTGCCATCTTGAATTCTAGACTACTACCTCCACACGGTGTAGATACTTGAATAATGATTCCTGAAATGGCTCCCCCAATTGTTGTTCCTTGTGTATATGTACTTCCTACTATCTTCCTTCTCCCAAAATCCAACTCTCTAAATGGTGGTTTTCTTCTTGGTGTATTAGTCGCACATGGGTTTATGGGTTCCACACTAACACTGATATGGATAGGAGTGTTTCCCTCTATTCCCTCTCTTGGAACTCTCATCTTCCTCTCATACATCGCGCGCAGGATTTCCTCAATCTGCTCCATAGTCCTAATATCCTCTACCTCTTCTTCATCACTTGCCAAGCCTTCCCTCACGACTACAACTCTCTTCTTGTTGTTCACCTTATATTGGTAGGGTGCTCCACTACGTGTTTTCCTAGTAGTTACAATGATCCACTTGATATGGTCTTCATCCATCATAATTAGGTCCAAAGCCTCCTCCTTATTCCCTTTATCCCTTTCTCCTTCCATTTCTCCTTCTCCTGTCAGTGCTTCCCCCCTTCCCCCATGCATGCAGGGAAGTTTAGCTGTCTGAATCCATTGTCATTACAAATTTGTTGTATAGTAATATCTTAATAGAAGTATATAATGATATGATGTACCTAACTCGAGGTCCCTTCAAGAACTCTTTCTTTTCCGCAATGTGAGACTTTGTTGTATCTACTGCAAATTCTGTGATAAATCTTGCAACAATGTTGTCTAATCATAAATCTACTGCTCATGTAAACTTATTATCAACTCATTGTAATTGTGCCATCTCTTCAAGATTCCACTCTAGCTGTCTAATTCAATTTGTGGGATGGTTGTCTTTCAACATTTTTATCCACTCTTGCAATACATGTGGGAAATAACAAAAAAATACTTCATGAAAGTCGTTGAATATGTACTTGTCCATATATTTGCGTGGTGCAACTTCGAGTTTCTATTATCTTTATGCATAAACTCCAGCTCCTTTATTTTCAACCAACTCTCTATCTCTTCTTTCGTTGGATTCCATGGTATCAACATCCCCTTTTAGATTCTCATTCTCTTGGCATCTTGTCTTCCTATTTTTCATTCTTTTAACGCATCTTCCACAAATATCATGTACTCAATCCCATTCCTTTCCAACCAACCGACAACAAAACCATTTTTTGTCTTTAACTATTTGTTGGTATTTGTCATTTCTATTTATGATTCTTTATGGGTTATTCTGATCCTACCTTACTATCATATATTGAACCTAGTTCATATTTGATAAGCTCCCAACAAAATCCCTCTAAAACTATCAGCCCTCTAGGAGACCAAAAGGCAATGCAACACATAGAGTGTACTACACAATCTCACCCAAGATAGCTCTATGGGTGGCTGCAATACTCAGGTGTTTGCAACTTGGGAATGAGTGGAGATCTACGGTTGTGTCTCGTAATCTTTATTGATCTAGTGTAACATCTGATTATAACAGTCATTCTATTCATGCATGTGAAATACCAGATCTAAATAGTTAATTCATTCATCTAACATTTACCATTTAACAACAATAAATATGCACACATTCATTCACACAACACAGATGTTATCGTGGTTCAACCCCTCTTGGGCTACGTCCACAAAGATCTAGCTCTCAATCTCTTTACTATGGGTAAGTAATATGTCACGCCGCACATGTTTACAACCTTATATCCTACTCTCTCAATAGGCTCCTTGATCCCCATGAGTTTGACTAGATCACACCAGGATCCTCAACATGTGATATAACCCTCAGGATCGAGTCGCTCGCTACTTTCTATCTCACTATCTTATTGACTAGTACATTTCTTATAATTCTCTGCCATTTTTGTCCTCTCCTTTCTATTGTTGGTCCCCCTCTTCCTTTATATTCTTGGCTTATGAATGATTACAATACTTTAGAAAACCTCTAACCCTAGCGTCGTAAGGTATTCCTTGCATGTGTGCCTCACATGCTTCCCTTCCACATGTTTCTCTTCCTTCCAACTATTTTTTTCTCCTTTTTTTCTTCTCTTCCCCAAAATATCCTTTTCTTCTGATTAATTCTACATCCAATAATAGATTTTAAACTTGTCTTGATCCTATGGCCTTCGTTTATTCTGAAACTCCAAGGTTCGAGATTTCTTGGTTTATCTAAGCTGTTTATCATCATAGTAGGTCAAGGCCAGAGTCGACCACCTTCTTCTTTGGTGTGCTCTGAATAGATCAACGGTTGATGAGATTTCCTATTCTTCCTCTGATTCAACGGTCTATGGGTGTTCATGACCTCGGGGCTTCAACCTTTGGGTAAACTTACCTATTTTAAAATCCTTCTCACTGGAGTGGTCAGCGCCGGAGTTGACTAGAGTTCATGACTTCGGGGCTTTGGCCTTCGGGTAAATTCACCTATTTTAGACTCCTTTTCACCAGAGTTGACCAGAGTTCATGACTTCAGGGCTCTGGCCTTCGGGTAAATTCAAATGTTCTAGAATCCTTTTCACCGTGGTGGTCAATGCCGAAATTTACCACTTGATCGACCGACTCATATTTCTCCCAAGGAGATCGTAGATCAATGGTATACATGATTTATTTTAATCCGAGACTCTGAGATATTTTGGCTTACATTATCCTTCCACTAAACATGATCGGATGGTTGAAAATTCCTCTGAAGTCCCTCCTTGATCTAACGGTTGGTGAGATCATATGAAGCTCCTACTTTAGATATGATGGTTGAGATTGAATCCTTCCCAACCTCTGACTTCGCCTCGATCTAACGATCCTATATTGTCATGAAATAAGAATGAACGACTGTTGTGCATCATCTCTTACGAGCTTTGATTAATGCTCTTCCTTTTGAGCTTTGGGTTTGTACTAGATTCTTCTTCGCAGTAATCCAATGTGTTTGTCTCTACTGACTCATAAACTGGCTAAGTGCACTCACTGCATATAAAATATCTGCTCTATTGATCCAAGAGGATCCTCAGGTCCAGAAAATGCTCAAAAATGAAAGTTATCAGATTTTGACGAGACCAATGCCATTGTGTTCGTCTCATTCTCCCGATTCCGACCATATATTTACTTTCTCAAACAAATGCTGTATGAAAGAGTTATCATACTCTGACCATTTTCCCAAACAGGTAAAAAGTCAACAGGTCCAATCAAATGATGACATCAACATGACATCAATAGTGCTGACATGGCAGAGACAAGTGGCGAAAAGTGGCAGTCCAGTAGAAGGTGACTGGTTAGTGACAGGGATCCAACCAACAACTGAGAAGTGGAATTTGTTTGGCAAATGGTTGGGTGCCACATGGCCCAGTCATGGGCTACCACGTGGCACCATGGTATTGGTTAATGGTTGGTGGAAAAAGTTTTATTGGAGTCCATGGGGTTTAATCCCATGACCTCTTGGGTCAACCCAAGACTTTGACAAAGGTCCCTTGCCAATGCACCCTTGGTGGTGCTTGTAAAACTAAAACACAAAATAATATAAATAAAGGTGATAAGGTAACAAGGGGGGTGCTCAATGGATAAACCTCAGCCCTAGTTTTGAGGAGAATCCCATGAGACCAGGGGGCGCGCTCCAAAAGGGGATTAACCCAGATAAAAGCCCTCTTTTTTAGCTTGTGATGCTATGTATATGCCTAATGACTAGGATCCAAGGGTGTGCCCAGCCCAAAAGGGGGTACTCTGTGTATTTTTGTTAAAAAATGGGTTTTTTAACTTTAGAAAAGCCCAGATTTCACTGTTTTTGGGATATTTTGGCCATTTGAAGGGGGATTTGATCCCAACAAGAGGCCAGATCTTTAGGGGAAGTTGGGATTCTATTGTTGGGCCTAAATACTATAAATTTAAGGCTTTTTTAGCTTGAGAGGAGGCTTTTGTATGCAGGGAAATTGAGGAGCAGCATTGTAAATTTGTCCATTTCTCATGAATTAAGGGGCATTTTGGTCATGTTGGAGAGGAGAGTTTGGGAGAATGATTGGATCTGAGCAGGGAGGTCTTTCAAAATAGACCAAGAACATGTATTAACAACAATAAATCCAATGTAAGAGAATTTGAGCAGTTTGACGAGAAATAAAAAGAGGTCCTCCACTTGGAAGCGGGCCCAGAGACGTAGCCAAAGATTGGTGAACTCCGTCAACAACTTTCTTGTCTCATTTTTATTTATTGGTTGCTGTTATTATCTCTATTATGTAGCATGATTGATGAGGCTGATCTCTTTAAATTATTAAGCATCTAATAATCATCATTTTGTTAAACGACATCTTGATTTTTTGGATCAAGTAATTTGGTATTAGAGCTTTGGTTGTTTTGGAAGGTTTAACAAAGTGTAGGGTGGATGATTACAATATAAAAATATTAGAAAGGAGAAGGATCATTGGCTGAATTCATTCCTGAGATAGAATGATTGTTGAGGAAGAAAATAATGGCTTCAGAAGGAGAGTTTTCTCCACGAACCAAGAAACTAGAAGATGCACTTTTCTCCATGTTTGAAATGGTCAAAGTGTTGTATGAGGATTTATTGGAGAGAAAGAAACCAGCCTTGGGAGAGATATTAATGAAGGGTAAAAGTGAAGGGGAAGGAGAGTCTTCAAATCCTCCTCCTACGCCACCTTCACCGCCATCTTCTCCTTCTTCTTCCAGTTCTACATCAAATGCGTGTTCTCATTCTACAACATCTACCATACAAAAACAAACACATAAGCATAAGTCTAATATGCCTTTGTTAAAAGTTGATGTTAAGTTTGAGTTGACTTTGTATGATGGAGAACTAAATGCGGAAAAGTTAGATAATTGGATAAGACAAATTGAAGTGTATTGCAGGAAACAAAGAATCATAGATGAAGAGACTATGATCCAGCTTGCTAGTCTCAAGATGGGAGGAACTGCCCTTGTTTGGTGGGAAAGCAGGACAAAACAAGATCTTAAGAAGTTTGGTAAGACTCTCTCTTCATGGATTGATTTTACATCCGCTTTACGAAAGAAATTTTATCCTCTAGCTTACATGCAACAAGCTATTATGTCATGGCAGAACTTTAGACAGTTAAAAGGACAAACTATTCAAAGTTATACATAGGAGTTTAGCAAAAGAGCTTTGTTGTTGGGAATATCATTGGATACTCAAGAGACACTACTTAAGTATATAGGTGGTTTGCATAGTTATTTTCAACATACCATTCTTATGTTTAATCCTACTAGTTTAGATGAGGTGTGTGTACAAGCGACTCATCTTGAATCTAGAGGCAAGAATGTAAATGT
>JZKD02S1663514.1:55777-68069 GCA_000966675.3 Picea glauca
AACTTTAAGTAATGGTAAAAGAGCAGAAGAACTAAATTATCATAGTAAAGACAAACTCTTGTATCATTTGGGCAAGTTATGTATTCCAGAAAGTGAAAGAGTCCATGTCATCAGACAAGCACATACTTCTCTTATAGCAGGGCATTTTGGGGTAGATAAAATAGTTTCTTAGTTACAAATATTTTGTTATTGGCCTCGAATGCATGAAAAGGTGTCTAAATATGTAAATGGATGTACTATGTGTGCAATAAGAAAACCAAGTAACAGAAAGCTAGGATTGTACACTCCACTTCCTATTCCTTCTAGACCATGGGAAAGTGTATCTATGGATTTTGTGGGGGGATTGCCTATGTCTAGAAAAGGTCATGATTACCTGTATGTAGTTGTGGATAGGTTCAACAAAATGTGTGTCTTGATTCCTTGTAAAAAACAGGTCACAGCCGAACAAACAACTCAAATGTTATTTGAAAATGTATGGGTTCATTTTGGTTTACCTACTTCTATTGTATTTGATTGAGACTCCAGATTCCTGCGGAAATTTTGGTCAAGCTTATGGGAAATTATGGAAACCAGGTTAAAGAAGAGCACAACATTTCATCCATAGATGGATGGGCAAACAGAGGTGGTGAATAGGACAGTAGTGCATCTACTTCAGACATATTGCAACAAACATCCTAAGCTTTGGGTTGAACATCTGTGTTATGTACAACATGCATATAATCGAGCCAAACATTATTCTACTCGGAGATATCCATTTGAAACTTGTTTGGGGTACTTGCCAAAGTCTCCTTTGGATTTTGTCTTTGGAAAAGACATTGAAGCAGGAGGACATAGTGATGTGGACAGGGCTACAAAGTTCATTGAACGTATCCAGTTGATCCATGAGGCAGTACAGGAACAGTTGGAGAAAATCCAGGCCAAGTACAAGGAAAGGCATGATATGCATCGAGTTGATCATCAGTTCAAAGCAGAAGATCAAGTCTAGTTATACTTCGGCAAGGAAAGGATGCAAGGTGAAGGTAAAAATCTTAAACCAATTCGTTATGGTCCTTTCAGAATTTTAGACAAGATTGATACTAATGCTTTTCGGTTAGAATTGCCTTCGTATATGCAAATCTATTCAGTTGTAAATGTGGAAAAATTGAGATTGTATGAGCCTCCTATGATTGAGGATCAAGGAGAGAATGTTCCGATTCCTACCATCGAAGATTTTGCTCCTGAATATATGAACGAGTTGCAGGAAGACACCATATTGGTCAAAAGAGTCTGAACTTCTCGCAAGGGTGATGTGGAGTATCTTCGAGTGGGATTGAAGGGCACAAATCCAAGTCAGGTCAAGTGGATGGAGACTGGAAAGGTGAGAACACAGTATCCTCACTTAGTTACCAATTGATACTAGACTTTTGGTGGTCCAAAAGCTTCTAAGTGGGGAGGATTGATCTAGGAGGATCCTCAGGTCCATAAAATGCTAAAAAACGAAAGTTCTTATATTTTGACGAGACCAACGCCATTGTGTCCGAATCGTTCTCCCGATTATAGCCATATATTTACTTTCTCAAACGGACGTTGTATGCGAGAGTTATCGTACTCTGACCATTTTCCCAAACAGGTAAAAAGTCAACATGTCTAGTTAAATGATGACATCAACATGACATCAGCAGTGCTGACATGGCAGAGACAAGTGGCGACAAGTGGTAGTCCAACAGAAGGTGACTAGTCAGTGACAGGGATCCAACCAACAACTCACAAGTGGAATTTGTTTGGCAAATGGTTGGGTGCCACGTGGACCAGTCATGGGCTGCCACATGACACAATTGTAGTGGTTAATGGTTGGTGGAAAAAGTTTTATTGGAGTCCATGGGGTTTAATCCCATGACCCCTTGGGTTAGCCCAAGCCTTTGACAAAGGTCCCTTGCCAATGTGCCCTTGGTGGTGCTTGTAGCACTAAAACACAAAATAATATAAATAAAGGTGATAAAGTAACAAGGGGGCCCCCCAATGGATAAACCTTAGCCCTGGTTTTGAGGAGAATCCCATGAGACCAGGGGGGTGCACTCCAAAAAGGGCTTAGCCCAGCTAAATTCCCTCATTTTTAGCTTGTGATCCTATGCAGATGCCTAATGACCAGGAGCCAAGGGTGCACCCAACCCAAAAGGGGCTACTCTATGTATTTTGGTTAAAAATGGGGTTTTTAACTTTAGAAAAGCCCAGATTTCACTGTTTTTGGGATATTTTGGCCATTTGAAGGGGGATTTGATCCCAAAAAGAGGCCATATATTTAGGGGAAGTTTGGATTCTCTTGTTGGGCATAAATACTATAAATTTAAGGCTTTTTTATTCAAGGAAATTGAGGAGCAACATTGTAAATTTGTCCATTTCTCATGAATTGCGGGGCATTTTGGTCATGTTGGAAAGGAGAGTTTGGGAGCATGATTGGATCTGAGCAAGGAGGTCTTGCATAGTAGAACAAGAACATGTTGTAATAGAAATAAAGCCAATGTAAGAGAACTTGAGTAGTTTGATGAGAAATAAAAAGAGGTCCTCCACTTGGAAGCGGGCCCAGAGATGTAGCCAAAGATTGGTGAAATCCGTTAACAACTTTCTCGTCTTCTTTTTCTTTATTGGTTGTTTTTGTTCTCTCTATTATGCAACATGATTGATTAGGCTGATCTCTTTAAATTATTAAGCATCTAATAATCGTCATTTTGTTAAACTACATCTTGATTTTTTGGATCACCTGCTATTAACCAAATACATCACTAATCCAATCAGCTATCTGTACTGGGTGAGATCAATATCGTCGGAATCGAAAAAATACACACTTAGTTTCTTCATATTCTTCACCATTGGTGTAGCCAAGGGCTTACAGTTCAGCATCCCAAACTTCTTCAATATCTCAACTATGTAGTTCCCTCAACTCAGGAAGATCTCATCAGTTCTCTGCCACACCTCTATTCCCAAGAAGTCATGCATCATACCAAGGTACTTCATCTCTGATGCCGATGCCCTCAACCCGTAGGTTAGGAGATCCACTTCAGATCAGGATATTTCCTTTCACACTGGCCCGAAGAACTCTAAATAGCTCTTCTATTTCCCTATCGGGAAATCCGCACCCACAACAACTCTCACAGGATCCCCTTTTTATACTTGGGAGATCGGACTTCGCGACTTCATGAATCCAGTGGTCAAGCGTTCCACTCTCAAATCCCTGAAACCCGACAAAAGTCAACGTTGACCTTTCCCTCTTCCTTTTGGGATTTTCCTTATCATGATTTCGACGATCACAATGTCGAGGAATTTGTCTCTCTGACTCCCGAATCCTAATTTACCGAAACTCTGATACACTTCATGAGATTTGACCTTTTAACACCACTTCACTTCGTCGACACTTAGGAGTTTTAAATATCGCGAATCCTAATGAAATATGTTCAGAGCTTTACCCCATGAAACTCCGAAATGGTGTGCCACCTGTCCACTCACTAACTCCTGTGGCCTCACACTGTTCTCTTAGTCGTCGAGATTTCGTGTTTCATGATTTTGCGATTCCCATTGTAATGTTTACGGGACTTCCACCCACGAAACCCTGATACAATTATATACATGTAAATCCAATGGCCCTTGTGGCTTAGATCTACGTTCCTGCCCCTCCTGATCTTAGAACCCTTCGACGCTTTCACAGTAGCTCCCCTGCTTCTTTGCGAGATTTGACGGCTCGTGGGACCTCGTGAATCCTCCTCAGATAAATCCGACCGTTCATCCTTCCTGATGAATTCAACAACCTGAACCAAGTATTCCTCTGTGAAAACTTGTTCACCTGCACGCAAACTTGCGACGCCTTCTTACAAGATTTCAAGGTACAACTCCTGTGCAACCCTTTCAACGATTATAAGGCTTTATCCCTCCTGATCTTTTTCATGCTTCTACGTCTTTTAGAAAACCCCTTGCATGCACTCCTTGCAGCAACCTTCAAACACTCCTAAGTGTTGAAATCTTTTTGACTCTGTGCACACTTGCAACAATAGTCTCTCAATGCTTCACTCAGGTTCACAACCCTGAGACTTCACTTAGCCTGCACACTCCTTGCACGACTCCTGTGCCTGTTTGCACTTTTGAATGAATGGGAACAAAAGATACCCTATCTGAACCCTTTTTCAACGCACTCCTTACAGACAGTTTGACTGCACTCCTTGCAGGAACCCTCGTTCAGATAGAGAAACAATTGAAACTCATTCCTACTTCCTTCCATACTTCAAACTCAAACATGAAATCATATACACAGCATATCAAGAAAATGTATAACAGGAAGCAAACATTCATGAGCATATCATTCAACATCAATACACATAGAACAAACACGAAACCATGAATTTGAATCAAACTCTTTCTATTAATCCAAATATCTGTACATGGGTGTTCTTACACAGCTCTCTGCTTCTCTTGCTCTCTCTAGCAATGCTGCTTCATAATGTTACAATACACAATGAGGGTGTCTATATCCTGTTTCCCTCTTGTGCTCTAAAACTGTCTAATCTACACATTCAATTCTACCTACTTGCATTAACTACTTTAAATGCCTTCTACCTACTAAGGAAAAGAGCAAGTATCTTAAGGTCCGTTTTCATTTTACAAGTGTGCTTCTTCTTAATGGCTTCATTTAATATTGCGCAACAACTTCAAGGTAATTTCAAAATTTGTGTTGGTGCTTGTCCAGTTGTCCGGTGTCTCTGTGCTGGCTCGCTTGATGTTGGCGATGCTCCTGCATCATACTCCCTCTCTTGAAAATTTTCATGGGCTCCTGTCCATGAGCTCGTGCACGGTCTGTCCATGCTTCTGGATCTCTGCTTCGGTTTCCCAACTGGCATCTTCAACTGGATGGTTTTTCCACTTGACCAGATATTCAAAGTATTTCTTCCGCCTGGTCTTCTTGCTCACTCTTTTATCCAGTATGTGCTCCATCTACAGCTTATCTGCAACTGGCATCTGCTTTGTCCACTAGATCATTGGCTGCTCATTTCCAGTCCTTGTTCCCTCAGCTTTGTATGGGTACAAATCTGAGATATTGAATATCAGAGAAATTTTGATCCCATCAGGTAATTCAATCTCATAAGCATTTGCCCCAAAATTTTTCAAGACCTTACATGGCCTGATTTTCTTCATCTTCATCTTATTATATGTTCCTCTCGAGAACCTTTCCTTCCTTAAATGTGCCAGAATCAGATCACCAACCTCAAACTGAAGTTGTCTCTTGTGCTGATATGCTCTGCGCTTATATTCCTGACCTGAATTCAACAGTCGCTCCTTCACTTGGCTGTGAAGTTCCTTCATCGCCTCTGCGAAATATTCTACACTAGCGCTCAGTTCAGAAATTCCTCTCGGCTGCATGAAACAAATAATATGAAATGGACTCTGCCCTGTGCTTCTGTTAACTGAGTCATTATAAGAAAACTCTGCCTATGGTAATATGTTATCCCACTGGCTGTGGTGTTCTGTCACCAAGCTTCTCAGCAAGTCCCCCAGACTTTTGTTTACCACTTCTGTCTGTCCATCCATTTGAGGATGATAAGCTGAACTAAATGACAAGTTAGTTCCCAACTTCTTCCATAATGTCCTCCAAAAATGCCCTATGAATTTTGTATCTTGATCCGAAACTATACTCCTTCGTAAGCCATGAAGTCGAATGACTTCTTTGAAAAACAGTTTCGCAATGTGAGTTACGTCACTGGTTTTCTGACATGGAATGAAGCGTGCCATTTTGGAAAATCTATCCACCACCAAAAATATCGAATCAACACCTCTTTGTGTTCTTGGCAACCCCAACATGAAATCCATGCTGATTGCATCCCACAGCCTCTCTGGTATGGGAAATGGTTGATAAAACCCCGCATTCTGCTTTCTTCCCTTTGAATGCTGGCAATTTCTACATCTGTCCAGAAATATATTGACATCTGCTCACATTCTCAGCCAAAAGTATGATTCATTCAGCTTTGCAAATGTCTTGTCATGACCAAAGTGCCCTGCCAATCCTCCACTGTGTTTCTCCTTCAGCAAATTCTCCCTCATGGAGCATTTTAGAATACACAATTGATTACCTTTAAACAGTAATCCTTCCTGGATCATGTATTCTATCCACTAGCTTCTATATCTAAGAATTGGATTCTCAACTGCTTCATACACTTCCTTAAAATCCTGATCATCTGCGTACATGTCCCTGAGATCATCAAAACCCAACATTTTGACTTTGAATTCCTACACCATCAAACACTTCCTGCTCAAAGCATCAACAAATTTGTTAGCGATACCAGAAATATGTTTAATCACAAAAGTGAAATTCTGCATATCCTCAACCCATTTGACATGTTTCTAATTCAACTTTTCCTATTGAGTCACAAACTGTAGTGCATGATTATCACTATACACGACAAATTCTTTCGGGATCAAGTAATGTCTCCATTTCTTTAGTGCTTGAATGATAGCATAAAACTCCTTATCATAAGTGGATTATTTCACTTTCGCTTCATTCAGCTTCTCGCTGAAGTATGCAATCGACCTGTCTTCCTGACTCAAGACTACCTCGATTTCAAATCCACTTGCATCACATTTCACTTGAAATGTTTTTCGAAAATACGGCAACACCAAAACTGGTTGTTCCGTAATCTTCCTCTTCAACAGATTAAAAATCTTCTCAGCCTCTTCTGTCCAATGAAAAGACTTGTGTCTTTTCTTCACTGTGTCCATCATTGCTACACTAATTCCACTGAAATTCCTAATGAACTTTCGGTAGAAACTAGCCAATCCGTGAAAACTTCTCACCTTAAAAACATTCTTCGGTGATGGCCAATTCTTGATTACCTCCACCTTGTCTGGATCCATCCTCAACTCATTTTCCGAAATAAAAAATCCCAAGTAAATGAGCTTTGTCTTCATGAATGAGTACTTCTTCATGTTTATCAACAACTTCTCCTACTGTAACCTCTGCATCACTGTAGCCAAATGCTTTAGGTGCTCTACCACTATTTTACTGTAGATCAGTATGTCATCTAGATACACAATGACAAATTTTCTGATGAACTCCCTCAGGACTTCGTTCATCAACCTCATGAAGGTACTCAGCGCATTTGTTAAGCCAAATGACATAACAAGCCATTTATACAACCCCTTGTTGGTTTTGAATGTTTTCTTCCATTCATCACCCTCTCTCATGTGGATTTGATGATAACCACTTTTCAAATCAATCTTTGAAAAATACTTTTCTCCACTCAAACAATCCATGAGATCATCCATCCTCAACAATGGAAATATGTACTTGATGGTTATATTGTTAATCACCCTTGATTTAGTACACATCCTCTAGCCTCCGTCTTTCTTTGGACTGAGTATTGTTGGAACAACACATGGACTCAATCTTTCCCTGACCAAACCCTTTTCCAATAAATCTTGGACTTGCCTTTTAACCTCTTCATTCTCTTGCAATGTCAATCTGTACATGGCTTTGTTTGGAAAAATGGCTCCTGGTATGAGATCAATGTGATGACTCACACTTCTGATCGGTGGCAACAAACGAGGTAATTCCTCCACTACTATGTTAGTGAACTCTTCCAGTAGTTCCTAAAATTCTTCTGGTAAATCATCCACCCTTGTGCTGGTCAAAACAATCTTGGGTTTCCTGACCACAATGAACTGTGGATCCTCCTTCTTCTTAACCTTTGTAAGAAGTTCCTTCCCACTCATGAGAAGTACAGTGTTGCTTACTTTAGGTTTCACCTCCTTATCCTTGATTGGAAGCAACATGTGTGTCATCCCATTCTTCTCTAGGGTGTATGTGTTCGTTCTCCCATCATGAATCACATTTCTGTCATATTTCCATGGTCTACCCAGCAATAGATGACAAATTTCCATAGGAATGGCATCACATAAGATCTTATCATTATATCCTCCTATCTTAAATTCAACTAAACATTGTTTAGTGACAATTACTTGATGTCCTTTTTGTAGCCACGAAACTCTGTACGGGCTTGGATGATCAGTCGTCTCCAGCTCCAGCTTTTCTACCATATCCGTAGAAATGAGATTATCCATGCTACCACTATCCACAATGACTTTGCATACCCTGTCCTTGGTTTTGCAAGCAGTCCTAAAAAGTCTGGTCCTTTGGACTGAACTCTCCACCTCCTTCTCGAGTGTCAAAAGGAATTTTCGCATCATCAATGATCTTCTGCCTTCAGTGTCTTCTGCCTCAACATCCCGCCTCCGTGCCTCAACGATGTGAGCTTCTCCACCCTCCTTTTTTTTTTCTGGACACTCGTAATACTTGTGCCCATTCTTTCCACATGTGAAGCATGTTATTACTCCACCTCTTCCTCTTCCTCTACATCTAGTACGAGGAAAAGTATTATTGTCAGCACAATCTCCTCTCTTCTCAGTATGATGCCCTCTCTGTGAGGTTCCACCTCTCTCATTTTGAGTCTAAGGTTTCTTCCAATGTTCTTTGGGCTTCTGATATTTGTCCTGGGCAACTGATTTGCCTATGGGATGACTTCTACCTCGGCTTCTCTGACCCTACTTTCAGCTCAACTTCTCTTCCACTTTCAGAGCCATCTGATAAGCATCTTCCACCATTCGGATGGTTAGCATGCTCATCTCATCCTGGATATCATATCTCAAGCCATTCATGTATCTGGAAACCTTTTCATCATCACTCTCTCAATGACCTTCCCTAATGTTCAGCTTATAGAATTCCTCGGTATATTCTTTCACTGTCATGAGCTTCTGTCTCAGGTTCTACATTCTTCTGAATAGAGTAATTTGGTAATCTCTGGGGATGAATTTCGCCTTCATCTTCGCGATCATTTCGTCCCAGCTTTTGATATTTTTCTTGCCCTTGCAGTGTCTGTCAGCTTGTAGTTCATCCCACCACAATGCTGCATGTCCCTTCAATCTTGTGACAACATGATTGACTTTCTTGTCCTCTTCGACATATTCATAGTCGAAGTATGTGTCCAGAGCTCTAATCTAGTCTAGAAGCTCCTCTGCATCCAAGTTTCCCTCATAAACTGGAATGTCCATTTTTTCTCTTGCATCCATTCTTGAAATAGCTCTGATCAAACGTTTGTTTGATGCATCTTCAACTGCAACTTCTTCTTCATGTTCAACCTCAATCTCACTTTCAGAATCACTAAGATCCCCCGCACTAACTATGCATCTTTGTGTTGTCTCCATGTCTTCGAGTCTAGCTTGTAGATCACGCATCTCTCTCTCCATAGCTGGATCTACAATCTGCTTGCCTCTTCTTTTCAACATTTCCCTATCCTCTGGTGGATCGGGTGTTTACCTATCCCTTCTCCTTGGTGGCATGGTGAATTCTCTTTCTCTGCTACAGAAAGAAAATAACTTTTCTGTGCTCTAATACCAAATTGATGCCGATGCCCTCAACCTGCAGGTCGGGAGATCCATGTCAGCTCAGGATCTTTCCTTTCACACTGGCCTGAAGAACTCTAAATAGATATTCTATTTCCCTATTGGGAAATATGCACCCACAACAACTCTCATGGGATCCCCTCTTTATACTTGGGAGATCGGACTTCACGACTTCATGAATCCAGTGGTCAAGAATTCGACTCTCGAATCCCCGAAACCTGACAACAGTCAACACTGACCTTTCCCTCTTCCTTTCAGGATTTTCCTTATCACAATTTCAGCGATCGCGATGTCAAGGAATTTGTCTCTCTGACTCCCAAATCCCGATTTACTAAAACTCTGATACACTTCACAAGATTTGACCTTTTAACGCCACTTCACTTCATCGACACTTCAGAGTTTTCAATATCATGAATCCTAATGCAATATGTTCGGAGCTTTACCCCACGAAACTCCGAAATGGTGTGCCACCTGTCCACTCACTGACTCCTGTGGCCCCACAGTATTCTCTTAGCCATTGGGATTTCACGTTTCATGATTTGCGATTCCCATTGCAATGTTTACGGGACTTCCACCCACAAAACCCCGATACAAGTATATACGTGTAAATCCAACTAGCCTTGCGGCTTGGATCTATGCTCCTGCCCCTCCTGATCTTAGAACCCTTCGACGCTTTCACAGTAGCTCCCCTGCTTCTCTGCGAGATCTGACGGCTCGCGGGACCTCGTGAATCCTCCTTAGAGAACTTCGACCGTCCGTCCTTCCTGATGAATTTGACAACCTGAACCAAGTATTCCTCCGTGAAAACTTGTCTTTTCATCTTCCGAGGTTAAGGTTTTGGATTTTACTTATGTTAAAAAGGCATTTGGAGCCTCATTGTAACAATCATATTCTTGTTAATGCGAGTAGCCGTCACATCTCTTATAAGAGATAAGATGCCACCATTCTAGCAAGTCTTTCACTCTGTATTTTTACAGTCTTTGTACATTTTTGCTCATTAATAGAAAATTGTGTATCAATGTATCTTTTTTTTTATGGTTTCATGATACTTTCATCTCTGATACATTTATGTTATATTATTGGATATCCAATATATCTCTATACATTTCTTTATTATATCTCTGTTGGCATGTTCATAGGAACAATTTGTTTTTCATTGATGGAAAGAACACATAGGAAGGAGAAGCTTGGGAGGAGAAGCGACAGTGATCATTGGATCACCCATTTTGAATTCCTGATGACCGTCAGTTCTGAATTCATACAGGAGGAGCGCGTAGATGGAGGATAGATCTCAAGCATTATATTTGAGCACGGGGACCAACCGTCGTTGGATCTAGGAGAACCTGCACGATCTTTAAAGTTCAACATGAAGTGGGCTTACAAAGTCCAGAAAATAGGAGGACCTTCCATCATCAGGTAGGACAGGTGGCTACAGTTCATCATTTCGATGACTGAAAAGTCAAAGGAAGGAAGCTCTCTAACCTTCCAACTCGTGATATGTGAAATCACGATAAGATTTGGGTCGTTAGATATAGATTAATTACAAAGGACCAACAACCATTAGATCTGGTGAAAATGCAAGGTGGATAAGACCATGAGTCATCCAAATCTCCAAAACTATGAAGGAATCCCAGTCATCCATCGAGGACAGTTGTGGTTCATTGGATCTAGAGGACACATGTCGAAAGATCTTCATTTCGTTAACTGCAAAGTCAAAGGCACGACATTCTCTATTCCTCCAACTTGTGAAACACAAAATGGTGAAATGATTTGAGCCATTGGATCGAGGAGAAATATGGTTTGTCGATCCAAGAAGGAAACATGGTGAAATATCATCTCTTCATTGACTGGAAAGTCAAAGGAACGAGGTGCTCTAACCTCTTGAACTTGCGATATGCGAAATCATGAAATAATCTTAGCCATTGGATCAAGGATGAACCTAGGCCGTCAGATCCAGGAGGTAGTTCATGAAAGACCATGTCAGAAAGGATAGGTGGTAGTCTACATTAGCAAGGACACATGGCTCAATCATACAAGGACAAGTGTCAAGTTTACTCGGCATTTCAGGCCACTGGAAATCATAATTCTGAGTGACACGTGGAAGCCACTCGGCTTATGACATGTCATTGAGTGACACAAGAATGAAGTCAGTTTGAGAGTTTAGTTTTGGGATTTTTAGTATCAATACTCCCCCAAAGTCTCGAAAGATGAATTTATATGACAAAGGATAGCCATCCGATCAACATGGATCATGGACCATTGATCTAAAGAGAGAAGTGCTCAAATGTCTAGTCAGTGGTCATATCTCATGGTTGTTAGGCGGAAATATTGTCGTTTAATTCTGTTGTAGTATTTTCCCAACCATTTAATTTGTCAATCCGAGGTTCATAGGCTTACGAAGCACACACACTATATATGCAGGACTGAAGTAGAAGTAATCTAATCTAAATTGTTGAAATGAAACTAATCTAGGAAAGCAGGAAACATTAATCTAGGAAAGCAGGAAATTCCATAAAGGAAAAACAATACAACATGTGAAGAGTTAACGACAAATAACATATGTGAGCTCACACAATAAATCTATCTTGAATTACATAAAAATAATCAAATGAAAATCATGAAAGCATAACAATGAAAGAATATGAATCAAAGCTAAGAATCCCTTTCTCTTTTGAATCCTAATGACTACTCTAATTCTAATTACATCCTAATTGAATTCTCATGAAGAAAGAGCACTCTCTTTTATACATGAGAGCCTTGAATATAAGATAACCATTTCATTATTACAAATCCACTATTCTCTCAACCTATTTCCCATTATTACAAAATATAATCCCTTTAAATCCTCACACATATCTCTCATATATCTTAGATAAGA
>JZKD02S1663514.1:79013-95809 GCA_000966675.3 Picea glauca
AAGAGATAATACACAATCCCAAGAACTCCACAACAAAATGGAGTAGTTGAGAGGCAAAACAGAATAGTGCAACAAATGGCTAGGTCAATGATGAATGAGAAGAACATTGGTCAAAACTACTGGGTAGAATAAATACACACAACAATACATGTTCTTAAAAAATTCCACCTCAGACCACACACCGAAAAGACACCCTATGAACCGTGGTATGGGAGACCTGCTTCAATCAAACACTTCAAAGTCTTTGGAAGTAAGTGTTACATAAAGAATAATGGTGAGAACCTTGGCAAGTATGATGATAGGGATGATGAAGGCATGTCCTTAGGGTATGCTGCAAATAGTAAAGGATACATATGTTATAATAAGAGGCTTCATAAATTGGTTGACTGTATTGACATAAAATTCGATGAAGAAATCCTAGTAAGAGAGGTAAACAATATTGAATCAACAAAAAAGGATATAGATGAAATTGAAGTTGAACAAGTCCAAGAATTAAAGAAAGAAGACTCTGATCCAGATGAAGATGCAAATATTCAGACAGACTCAAATCAGCAGACATCATCAAATTCCTCCTCCAGAATCACTCAAAAGAATCATCCTGCAAGTCAGATAATTGGTGAAAAAAACAAAGGTGTACAAACCAGGAAAAGGATAATAAAAAACACTGAGCAATCCCATATATCCTTCATGTCAATGATGGAACCCAAGAAATTTAATGAATCCAATAAAGATGACCATTGGGTTAAATCCATGAATGATGAACTTGACCAGATTGAGAAAAGCAATACTTGGGAGATAGTTCCTAGACCCGATGGTAAAAATGTCATAGGCTCCAAATGGATCTTTAAGAATAAATTGAATGAGCAGGGACAAGTTGTTAGGAACAAAGAAAGATTGGTCTGTAAGGGATATGCTCAAATAGAAGGACTGGATTTTGATGAAACATTTGTGCCTGTAGCAAGATTAGAAGCTATCACAATATTTCTTGCCTATGCTTGTCATAAAAGGTTTAAAGTCTATCAAATGGATGTCAAGTCAGCTTTTCTAAATGGAGATTTAAAAGAAGAAGTCTATATGGAGCAACCAGAGGGTTTTGAACTGTCAGATAACCCTGACTTTGTATGCAAGTTGAAGAAAAAATTATATGGGTTGAAACAAGCCCCTTGTTCCTAGTATCACAGTCTGGATACATATCTCCAAGACAAAGGGTTCAAGAGAGGAACAGTTGACAATAATCTATATATCAAAATAGAGGGTAATGATTTGTTCATTGTGTTGGTCTATGTAGATGACATCATCTTTGGATGTAATAAGGATTCATTGGTACAACGTTTTTCTTCTGCCATGGATTTTAAGTTTGAAATGTCTATGATAAGTGAACTACCTTTTTTTCTTGGTCTGCAAATTACTCAGAGGTTTGAAGGAATGTTCATTTATCAAGAAAAATATCTAAGAGAAATGTTGAAAAGGTTTCAAATGGAAGATTCTAAACTTGTGGGCACACCTATGGTTACTGGATGCAAATTAAGCAAGGATGATGAATCACCTGATGTTAATCAAAGTTAATATAGGTCAATGATAGGTAGCCTGTTGTACATCACAACATATCGTCCAGACATAATGCATGATGTTGGAATGGTGGGAAGATATTAGTCTGCACCTATATAGATTCATTTGTTAGCAGTTAAAAGGATATTCAGATATTTGAAAGAAACAATGAACTAAGGCCTATGGTATCCTAAGAATCAAAATTTTCAATTATCAGTCTACTCAGATGCTGATTGGGCTAACTGCATGGATGAAAGGAAAAGCACAAGTGGAGGTGCGTTCTTCTTAGGATATTATTTAGTAGCATGGTTGAGAAAAAATAAAGGTTCCATTTCTTTATCAACTACAGAGGCAAAATACATTATTGCTGCTACTTGTTGCACTTAGGTATTATGGATGATACAAACACTTGCAGAATTGGAGGTAAAATATACTTCACCAATCCCAATTCATTGTGATAACACAAGTGCCATAAGTGTGTCAAAGAATCCTATATGCCACTCCAAGACCAAGCATATTACCATAAAATACCATTTTGTGAGAGAGCAGGTCACCAATCAGATTGTTTAGGTTCATTACATTCCAACCACAAAACAAATTGTAGACATCTTTACTAAACCCCTAGCCAAGACACCTTTTGAATATCTTCGTTAGAATCTGGGTGTCATCCCATCTCACATCTAAAGAGAATCCATCTTGTTAGGGGGAGTTTGTTTTGGTTGAATATATGATACCTCCAAAAAATTACTGCAACAGCTCAGGGGGAGCGAAGAACAACATGAATGGATGCTATGGTTGCAGATCGATTTCTAAGTAGAATAGTGCAGCCTTTTAGGGTTTCCATCAATGCAAAAGGGGGATATTGTTAGCATGTTCATAGGAACAATGTGATTTTCATTGATGGAAAGAACACATAGGAAGTATAAGCTCAAGAGGAGGAGTGATAGTGATCATTGGATCACCCATTCCGAATTCCCGATGGCTATCAGATCTGAATTCAGATAGGAGGAGCACGCATATGGAGGACAGATCTCAAGTGTTAGATCTGAGCGCAGGGATCGACCATCGTTAGATCTAGGAGAACCTGCACGATCTTTAAAGTTCAACATGAAGCAGTCTTATAAAGTCCTGAAAATAGGAGGACCGTCCATCATCGGGCATGACACATGGCTATAGTTCATCATTTCGATGACTTGAAAGTCAAAGGAAGGAATCTCTCTAACCTTCCAACTCACGATATGTGAAATCACGATAAGATCTGGGCCATCAACTCTAGATTAATTATGAAGGACCAAAAACTGTTAGATCTGGTGAAGCTGCAAGGAGGGTAAGACTAGGAGTCATCCAAATATCCAAAACTGTGAAGGAATCCTAGCCGTCAATCGAGTACAGTCCTGGGTCATTGGATCTGGAGGACACATGTCGAAATATAATCATTTTTATGACTAGAAAGTCAAAGGAATGAGGTGCTCTATTCCTCCAACTCGTGAAACATGAAATGGTGAAATGATCTGAGTCATCAGATCGAGGAGAAATCTGGTCCGTCGATCCAAGAAGGACACATGGAAAAAGATCATCTCTTCATTGAATGGAAAGTCAAAGGAATGAGGTGTTCTAACCTCTCGAACTCACGATATGTGAAATCATGAAATAATATTAGCCGTTGGATCAAGGATGAACCTGGGCCGTCAGATCTAGGAGGTAGTTCGTGATAGACCATGTCAGAAAGGATAGGTGGCAGTCTATGCCAGCAAGGACATGTGGCAAAATCATACAAGGACAAGTGTCAAGTTTACTCAGCATTTCAGGCCATTGGAAATCGTAATTCTGAGTGACACATGGCAACAACTCGGCTTATGACACATCATTGAGTGATGCAAGAATGACATCACTCCGAGAGTTTAGTTTCGGGAGTTTTAGCAACAATACTACCCCAAAGTCCCGAAAGCTGAAGTTCCAAGACAGAGGATAGTCATCTGATCACCACGGATCATGGACCGTTGATCTGAAGAGAAAAGCGCTCAAATGACTAGTCAGTGCTCATATCTCATGGTCACATCGTCGAGAGTTGGAGAGAAGAGCTAGAGCTGTAAAGCTCCATTTCAGAGTTTGTGACATGGAGAGTCGAGACGACTCTTCATAGAATCCCTGAAACACGAAATGCAAAATGCATTTTTGGACTTGGCCCTTGGTCACCGCCTGTGATCACGTGAGTTCATGGAGCTAGCATATCTAGGCTCGATTTCAGGTATCGAAAAGTGGAGGAGTCAAGGCACTCATAGGAGAATCCCTGAAACGCAAAATTGCGAAATGCAGTTTCGAGTTAAGCTATGGTCACCGACAATGGTCATGTTGGAGGAAGGAGCTAGAGAAGCCAAGCTCCATTTCAGGGTTCACAATATGAGGAGTCAATGAGACTCACAGGAGAAAACCTAAAATGCGAAATCGCGAAAATAATTTTTGAATAGGGATGTGGTCACAACCATTGGTCACATCATCGAAGGTTTAAGGGAGGAGCTGGCATGCAACTAAGCTCCATTTCGAAGATTGCAACTTGGAGAGTTGAGATGCCTCATCCCCAGATCCCTGAAACGCGAGTTGCAAAAACGCCTTATGAATAGGCGCTTGGTCACTGCCAGAGGTCACCTGAAAGGAAGGGGCTTAGCCAAAAGATATAGCGCCCACTGTGAAGTTTTCTTCAGGAAGAGAGAAGGCGCCAAAACGCATGAACACGCAGATTTTCACTCAGTAACTGCCAAAACGAAGTGATTGCATCTGCCAGAGAATTTGAGGAGCTGTAGGGTGGCTGCCAGAGGGGTCAAAGAGCCTTGGTCTAACCGTTAGAGACCATTGATGGTTTCTTCGAGAGAATTCAAAGAGTCTTCAGGGTGATTGACAGAGAAGACGAAGAGTCTTGAGGAAACTACCAGTGGAGTGTAAACTCATCATAGAGTTGATTGATAGATGGAAAAGGGTCAAATACTGTTACAGTCAGTAAAGCCAAACGATATCAGGAGAAGGGCCAGTGATGATGAAGGCAGTGAAGTGTATGCAGTGGGATAGTGCATGCAGCATGCACAAGGTGAAAAGAGACTATAAAAATGTAGAACAGAGAAGAGATTGGTGCTGATATTTTTATGAGTATGTTATGCATGTTACTGTTGAGAGTCATTCATGTGTGTAGAAGGGGGCAGGGTGAAACAACTGAAATGCACAGAAGAGGAATGGTGCATATAAGGGACATGGTTTACAGAGCATAAAAGGCAGAAGAACATAAAGCGCAAAGAATGTGTGCAGGAAGACACTGATGCAGGAAGAGCAGAGCAGTGTAGCAAAACAATGATGAGATCAATAAGCCATTGATAAATATTGTATCACTATGATAAATTTCTTGATAGAAAACTTTATAGCTCAGGGTGGTAGGGAGGTGCTAGGGAGGACTGTTGTCCTTTGAGTTTCAAGTCAGTGCTTGAACACAAGGAGTTGTAACTTCTATCTGGTTGGAGCCATAGAAACCAGGGTGGTAGGGTGGTGCAAGGAAGAAATATTGTTCTCTGTTATATAGGTTGGTGCCTGTGTGATTGGAAGTTGGTGCTTCCATCCAATTGGTGCTAGAACACATAGGGAGTTGTTTCTTCCTTCTAGTTGGTGCTAGAGAAACCAGGGAGTTGGTGCTTCCTTCTAGTGGGTTCTAGATAAACCAGAGAGTTGGTGCTCTCAATAAGTAGCAACTTGCAAAATAGAGGTGGTAGCCTCATTATGAGTCGGTGCTCATAAGAATGATAATGTACAGAAAATAATTATCATATAAATAAAAAGAGGTTTTCACCCTTTATGGATTTCCTCAGGAATATCTGTCTCTGCATTATACATGTGTGTGATTGATGTTGAATACTCTATTTCTTATTTATTTTGATCATCATTGAGTGTTTTCTAATGAGTTTAAAAATGGATATAATTTTTTAAGCACAGTAACAACTGATTCAACCCTCCCCTCTCAGTTGTCCATCAATCTCTTCTCTCATTCAGTGCCGAAAATAATCTAGATTAGTGGTATCAGAGCAGGTTGCTCTTGATCATTTTTTAGCACATGTCCCCGAAGAGGTCTAAGTATATAAAGTTAGGTCTTGATCTTGTCTCTCTTGAGGAAAATTTCTCTCACACACCCAAGAAACCCTCAATGGAGGAAGAAGATAAAAATGATAGAGCGGGCGATTCTATTAATCTGTTTCTTGAGCAATATCTCATGCGACAGAGGGACAGAATGATGGAGAATTTTTACCACATCCTACAATGCCCGCCAATAGAATTAGATGCATCTTCATCAAGCGACCACTTTGGAGGCACCTTGCCTTTCAAGGTACAAGTCAATTTTGATATTCATATATTTGAAGGTCAAATAGATGCGGATGCCCTAGAAAAATGGTTAAATCTGTCATAAGGTTATATCTCTATTCACAATTTCTTCAATAGAGAAAAGATCATATTCACGCTTCTTAAGGCTCTTCCCCATGTCAAACATTGGTGGGAAACTTACTGGGAGCAAAGTTCCATAGAGGAGTCTGGAATATATGGGGCCAAGCCCACTTGGGATTTTTTTGTGGATGCGGAAAATGAACAATATTACCCTGTTGGCAACTATGAGGACCAATACATGATATGGACCACACTGTGACAAGAGAGGGGCCAAGCAGTGTTGGAGTTCACCAATACCTTCCATACCTTGCGCACCAAGCTGGGTATCAAATATTCCAAGAAACATATTGTTCTGAAATATCATGGGGATCTACAAAGATACATCCAAAATGAAATGGATTTTCTGGACATCTCATCATTGGGTGCTGCTTATCGATATGCTGTTAAAATCAAGAAGAAATTTAAGCACCAAAACAAATGGGAGTTCGGTTCTGCAAATATGAAACATTCAAAGTATGATAAAGATGGATCTAACAAACAACCTCCCAAAAACCAGTCCAAGCCACAAGAAAACAAGGGTCACGAGAAGACGAAGAAGGACACTGAAAAATGGTGTGATTTCCACAAAATCCCCTGGCACAATACCGATGAATGTCGCTCAAAAAAAATATTGATGGTCGAGATCAAAGACAAGGAGTCGAACCCTGATTCAGAATTTGATTATGAAAATACTGGTAAAAGACAGATCATTGACGCAAATCCCACAACTATTTTCATGACTGCAACAATTCAACTAGAAGAACCAATAGATCCTGAAGAGGGGGAGTGAATTTTTCATTCACAGATGTGGGTGAAGGGGACTCCACTGCATTTTATTGTTGATAGTGGAATCCAGAAGAACGTCATCTCAACAAAGGTTGTCAAGCCGTTTGGATTGTCGACAACACCACACCCGTAACCATACAACATCGAGTGGCTTCGCCAGGGACGAGATATTTGTGTTAGACAACAATTACGATTGTCATACGACATCCAACCCTTCAAGGATGAGGTATTATGTGATGTTTCCCCACTGGATGTCTGTGATGTTCTCTTGGGCCAAACATATATGTGGAAACGTCATGATTTTTATGAGTCCTGACCCCGTAGTGTCATTGTTTCTCTGGGGGTGATCTCTACAGAATACCAGAGGTAGTTCCGATGACTATGCCACCTAAACAATGTTGCAATGCAGTATCTCATACTACAAAATTAAGCTTCTTCACAATCAGTTCAAAAGGTGAACAAAAGGATACTACAACCACTACAATCTCATCCCAAGCACCTTCTATCCAATAGAAGTGGGTTGACAAGACTACAACAAAGTGAAAATATTTCGTCTACACATAGACATCTCATGTAGCCTGACTGGTTGAACAAATTCAACCCTGCCAACAACAAGTTCGTGACAACCTTCCTCAAACCAATCAATGCGATGTCTCCAACAAGACAAGCAGCTCACCAAGATTTAGATTCAATAAACACTTCCCCCCATCCCTTGGGAAATCAACACAATGAATACCATTGCTTCCTAAGGTGGGAGGATTGATCTAGTTGGATATCGATGGCCACCCACCTATTCCATGGGCTTGAAAAACAATTTTCCATCTTGGTAGGTTTTCGACAATTTTTCATGTTCCAAACTTCTAGGGCCGTTTTGAGGCCCTAAACAACTTTTTTTGCGGATTTGGGGTTCAAGCGATTGCCTAAACTAGTAAAAAATTGTTCTTCTCGATTAGACCTTTCCAATGGTGTATAGAGCGCCCCAAACGAATATCGTATGCAAAAGTTACACCCTCGGGAAGTTGACGTATCAACTACCCTCATCGGGGCCTGTAAACCTTTTGGATTTTCATCTTCCGGGGTTAGGTTTTTGGATTTTTCTTATGTTAAAAGGGATTTTGGAGCCTCATTGTAATGATCATATTATTTCAAATGAGAGTATCTATCACATATCTTCTTAGAGATAAGTTGCCACCATTCTAACGAGTCTTTCACTCTGTATTTTTACAGTCTTTGTACATTTTCGCTCATTAATAGAAAATTGTGTATTACTGTATCTTTTTGTTTATGGTTTCATCTATGATACATTTATGTTATATTATTGGATATCCAAGATATCTCTATACATTTATTTATTATATCTCTTCTCTCATTTCATGCCGAAAATAATCCGGATCAATGGGCTACAAGGACCATTCTTCTAATCCGGATATACATCCTAGAAGAATGATTGTCTTGGACCATTTTTCCCTCCAGAAACTACTACGAATTCAGGGGAAATGTATTTCCTATACCAATTTCTCTACTCTGGTTGATGCAAGAGCATCACCATTAGCATTAAAGAAGCTAGGTGGAGGACAACTCAACACCCAACGCACAAATTTCAAATTGTTTTTTATTTCCAAGGAGGAGAACATTTTTTTGTTTTGAAAAGATTGTAATTTAAAGATGTTAAATGTTTTGAGGCAAGAGCCATCACATAAGGATTCCAAGGTTTCTAATCATTTTAATTAACATATATGGTTGTACATATACTGAGTATTGACTCATATCTGAGTGTAATTTCCATTCAATGTAATAGTCCTTAGTAGATGGATGAATTTACTGTGATAGGATAGCTCTAAGGTAGTCTGGAGGCAAGGCTCGAGAAGCCCCTCGTTGTACAAATATATGTATTTTATTCCCAAATGAGGTTGCTTATTTTTATTGTAGAGGCTGCTGAATATTGTAGTTGTTGTTGAATTTTATTGTTGTTAAGGGAGTTGTTGAAGCTTATGAGGAGTTGTAGAGAACTGTATGAGTCAATGTACATATTTTATTGAATGCATACAAGAAGAGAGGTTTGATTCCAATTGTATGGTGTTGTGTTCATTTGAGTTATTTGAGTACATGTGATGTTTCTTTATGTTCTCTGTGTATTATCTGTTTATGTATCTTTTATGCTTGAATATGTTTTTCATGGTTAAGTGTGGAAAATTTTAATGTTTATGTAAGTTTCATTTGTTTTCTCTTCTGATATTCCTGGTACAAGGAGTGCATAGTGCCCACAAGGAGTGCGTAGGTCGAATCGAGACAGACTCATAAGCTCAGGAGAGATAACGTGAATTTACAGTGGAAAAACAAGGAGTGCACAATTGTTTAGTTGAAGTGTAGAGCGTGAAAAGTTGTTCAGAGGAGAGAAAATATTTGAGAAGACCCGTGAAAGGAGTGCATCGGGCCAACACTTTCTTTAAGTGTTGAAGAAGTTTCATAGTAGAAAAACAGAAGGAGTGTGTGAGGATATTTTCTTCAAAAATCTCTAAGTCTAAGAGTTTCTCAGAAATATCTAAGTCTGAAATTCATCAGAAGTTTTAGGGACACAAGGAGTGCGCCATAGGTCTATAAATTTAGGAGGAACAAAGCTCAGAAGAGATAGGAAGTATAAAAGTTCCATAGGAGGGACTTAGAAAATTTCTAATTCTAGAGATTTAAAGTATCAGAGGAGAACACAAGAAGGCGCCAAAGATTCTATTGATCTTGTGCAGCCAAGGTCAGGATGGATAACGGTCAGAATATTCAAGGAGGGAAAGATTACTTTATTAAAAGTTGAATGGTGGTGATTTGATCGAGAGGATATAGGTTATTTTATCACCCTAAGATATAGATAAGTAGCAAGGGGTTTAAACCTTGTAAGTCTCAAAGACTTCACGTGTTCGGAGAAGTCATAAATAAATTTTAAAGGAGGAGTTATCAAGGCGTGAAGATCTACGGTCAAGATCAATTTCGAAGGTTGCAGGAGAAAGGAAAGTCGTTGGATCAATAGGACCTATGTGAGGTTTAATCGGCGAAGTCCTCCAGACTTTGCATATTCAAAGGATTCGACACATGGAGAAGTCAGGACCCCTGAAGTCCCGAAGGAAGGAGTGAATCATGGTCATTCAAAAAGTGGGGACACGTGTCAGAAAATTGTGTACTCCTATGGATTGACGCTTTAGAGGAAGTTTGGAGATGAGACCCTTGAAGTCCTGAAGACCCGGAGTTAATTTGGGTCATCCATCAAAAAGGACACACATCGACAGATTGGGAGATCCAGAAGATAGTCACTCTAGGAGAATAGTGAACAGAGGAGGTCGATATCTCAGGAGTCCCGAAGTCTAGAGTAGATATGGACCGTTGATCATAGGAGGGTATGTGGCAGTATATCTAGAGGTCTGACGCTCTGAGAAAAATGGATTAGTACTTTTTAGACTTGCAAAGGTTCGAAGCCCCATATTAACTCTCAACCGTCCATTGGAGAGGACACGTGGTGCAAGATCATGTGGTCTGGGAACTCAACACTTCGACAAAATCAAAGCATTATGTAGATGAGGATAAAATCACCAAAAGGCATCCTAGCCATCGATCTAGGAGGGGACACATTGAGGCAGGAGAAATTGTTTGACATTTCAGCGTCGGGAGATATAAAGTGTTGTGTTGTTTGATAGCCAACATAAATATTCGAAGCTTGAAGGGAATTAATCTGGACCATCCATTTGATCGAAGCTTGTGGACCGTCAATCTGAGACTCGATGTAAAGTTCTTTTCAGTGATCCGAGAAAGTTGTGGAATAAGGGCGTTGTGAAGAAGTCGACATATCCCAAAAAAATAATATGGGCCATTGATCATAGGGCTCATTTTGGACCGTTGATATAGCTGATCAATGTTCGGAAGTTTGGGGAATTTTTGTTAAGAGATAAGAGGGATAGGAAGGTCCCAAAGTCCCAAAATTTTCGGAGGAAGTAGCTTTGGCCCACGGTTTTGGCCCTCGGTCTCCGGGGAGGATTTGTAAGCACTCGGGGACTCTCTAAAAGGAAAATTTACACTTGGGAAGAAGGTTTAAGGACCTGTGCATTAATATTTTGGGCTTAGAGGGAGCATGTGAGCTAATTTCATCTCCTGACTAGAACGATCCTAGACCGAGAGGTCGCGCAGAGCCTATGAGAGGGTGGGGTCTACATCAAGTGGTATCAGAGCCATAATTAAGCTCCGTGTGAAGAAAATTTGGAACCATTCCATGAATAAGACATAGGGACAGACCTATAAAAAATCCATCCATAAAATAAGAAACGAGGCAACTTTGTGCAAGATTAGATGCCATAGAGATGACATAGAGAAGAGAACCTAATGCTGGTGACATCAACAAAGTTGAGAGTGAAGATATGGAAGTTGAAGGAGTTGTAGGAGAAGACACTGCAGAGGAACACTTGTTGAAATTTGTTGATAGAATGCGAGCCAAAGAAAAAATGGAAATCCCAATGTATGAAGGAAACTTGGATGTTGAAGAGATGCTGGATTGGATAATATCCCTAGACAAGTACTTCGATTATGAAGATATCAAAGATGAAAATAAGGTGAAGCATGTTGTTACTATACTAAAGGGACATACAATGCTATGGTGGGACGAACTGCAGGCTGACAGAAGGAGAAAAGGTAAGCAAAAGATAAAAAATTGGGATAGGATGGTAGCTAAATTGAAAGCTAAGTTCATACCCAAAGACTATCAGATCAATCTGTTCAAGAGATTGAAAAACTTGAGACATAAGGGTTTGTCAGTGAAGGAATACAGTGAGGAGTTTTATAGATTGAATATTAGAGCAAGACATAGAGAGAGTGATGAAGAAAATGTTTCCAGGTATATTAATGGCCCAAGATATGAAATCCAATGGGAAATCAACATGATGACCATGAGAA
Organism: Picea glauca; assembly: GCA_000966675.3. Lineage (NCBI taxonomy): Eukaryota > Viridiplantae > Streptophyta > Pinopsida > Pinales > Pinaceae > Picea > Picea glauca. Next base: position 90,729 of record JZKD02S1663514.1, read on the forward strand.
TGGTGGAATATTCTTATCAATCAGCACTAAAAGTGGAGGATAACTTGACCAGAAAACAAAGCCAATGAAACAGAGGGAAAAGTCCAAGCAGAGGAAAGGGAATTGTCTGAGAGAAGTTCCAGAAACCCAAACCTGAAGTAGGAAAGAATCACACTCATACAAAAAGAGGAGGAAGTTCCATAGGTGGACAACATGGTGGAAGAAACTCTTTTTCTTGAGGAAGAGGAAGAATTAGAGGAGGATAAGTGAGATTTTATTCTTGTGGAAAGACAAGAAATATGTCTTGGGAATGTCTTGAGAGGAAGAAGAAATAAAGAGGTGGAGAAGCTCACATTTCAGAAGCTCAAAGAAGGAATGTTGAGGCAGAAGCAACGAAAGATGGGAAATCCCTCATGATGAGGAAAATTATCTTAAAGCTAGAGAAGGAGGTGGAAAAATCAGTCTAGAGAAACATTCTATTCAGGACTTCTTGCAATGCCAAGGACAAGGTATGCAAGGTGATCATAGATAGTGGGAGCACCGATAATTTTGTATCCATAGAAATGATGGAAAAGATGGAGTTGGAGACAAATGCACATCCAAACCCATAGAAGGTATCATGGTTGAGGAAAGGACACCAAGTTATGGTAAGTCGACAATGCAATGTTGAATTCAAAATAGGAGGTTATAAATATGAGATTATGTGTGATGTAATCCCCATGGGAATTTGTCATGTTCTGGTCGGAAGACCATGACAATTTGACATAAATTCCATACATGATGGGAGAAAAAATACTTACACCCTTGAGAAGAATGGTTGTACACACATGTTACTGCCAATAGAGGATAAGCAAGTAAAGGAAGAAGATAGCCCAAGAATACTTCTCATGAGTGGGAAGGAACTCTTGAATGAATTCAAGAAGGAACATGAGAGTAGTTTGCTATGGTGAGAAAGCCCAGAGTCATCCTTACAAGTACTTATGTGGATGATCTTCCTGTAGAGATTCAAGAATTGTTGGATACTTTCATTAATATTGTGGTGGATGAATTACCTCATTATTTTCCACCCATTAGGAGTATTAGTCATTACATTGACCTTATTCTAGGAGAAGGTTTTCCAAACAAATAAGAATATAGGTTGACACCTCAAGAGAATGAAGAGGTCAAGAATCAAGTCCAAGATTTGTTGGATAAAGGCTTGGTCAGAGAAAGTTTGAGTCCATGTGCAATACCAATTGTGTTGAGTCCAAAGAAGGATGGAGGATGGAGAATGTGAAAAGATTCTAGAGCCATCAATAATATTACCATCATGTATATATTCCATTTACCCATAATGGATGATTTGATGGATTGCTTGAGTGGAGAAAATTGTTTTTCCAAGATAGACTTGAAGACTGGCTATCATCAGATAATAATGAGATAAGGAGATGAATGGAATACAACATTCAAGACAAATGAAGGGTTGCATGAATGGATTGTTAATCCATTTGTCTTAACAAATACCCTAAGAACATTCATGATATTGATGAATGAAGTACTCAAGGACTTCATAGGTAAGTTTGTAATTGTGTATTTGGATGATATCCTAGTCTTTAATAAAATTGAAGAAGAACACTTAAGGCATTTGACATTAGTGATTAGGAGGTTGCAGCAGGAGAAGTTGTTGATAAATTTGAAGAAATATTCTTTCATGAAGACATAACTCATATAATTGGGTTTTGTGGTCTCTTCAAATGAGTTGAATATGGATCCAGAGAAGGTGAGGGAAATTAAATAATGAATTTCTCCAAGAAGAATATTTGAGCTGAGAAGCTTCCATGGATTGATAATTTTTTATAGGAAATTCATCAGTAATTTTAGTGGCATTTGTGAACCTATAATGGAAACTATAAAGAAAAAGCACAAGTCTTTTAATTGGACAAAAAAATATGAAAAAATCTTCAGAGTATTGCAGGAGAAGATAACAAAGAATCCTATTCTGGTTCTTCCAAATTTCAAGAATTTATTTTAGGTGAGGTGTGATGCAAGTGGAGTAGCTATTGGTGCAGTCTTGAGACAAGACAACAAGCAAGTTTCTTATTTCAGTGATAAGTTGAATGACACTAAGAGAAAGTATTCTACATATGATAAGGAGTTTAATGCTGTAATAGAAGCTCTAAAAAAGTGGAGGCACTATCTCATTCCAAAGGAGTTTGTCTTGTACAGTGATAATCAAGCTTTACAATTCATAACCAGACATGAAAAGTTAAACCAAAGACATGATAAATGGGTAGAATTCATGCATAATTTTACTTTTTTTATTAATCACATTAGTGGTAGAGCTAACAAAGTTGTTGATGCTTTGAGCAGGAGATGTATGATTATGTAGGAATTTCAATTGGATACCTTAGGTTTTGAACACCTTAAGGAAATGTATCATGAAGATACACATTTTAAAGAGGCTTATGAAGCATGTGAGAACCCTTTTCTAAGGGAAAAAATCCAGTGGATAGCTTATATAATTCAAGATGGATTGTTGTTCAAGGGAAGCCAAGTATGTATTCCAATATGCTCAATGAGAGACAACCTGTTGAAAGAAAAACATAGTGGAGGATTGGCTGGACATTTCGGCCATGACAAGACTTAAGCACAACTGAGTTCTTCATACCATTGGATAGGTATGATATATGATGTGAATAATTTTGTGGATATATGTATAGTTTTCCAGTATGGGGAAGAAACATAATACTAGTTTGTATCAGCCATTGCCTATTCTAGACATGCCCTGGGATGCCATAAGCATGCATTTTATGTTGGGATTGCCAAGAACCTAGAGGGGGAGTGATTCCATATTTTTTGTGGTTGATAGATTTTCAAATATGGCACATTTTATACCATGCCAGAAAACCAATGATTCTTCTCACATAGATTTTTTTTTTTCAAGGAGGTTGTCAGATTGCATGGTTTTCCTAGGAGTATAGTTTTAGACAAAGATACCAAGTTTGTAGGACACTTTTGGAAAAACCTATGGAAAACACTGGGGACACATTTTTCTTTTAGTTCAACATATCGCCCTCAAATAGATGGAAAAATTGAGATGGTAAATCGAAGCTTAGGGAATTTTCTGAGGATTTTGGTCACTGGACATCATAACCAGTGGGATCAGATTCTTTCCCAGGAAATTTTTTCTTATAATGATTCTCCAAACAGAAGCACTAGAAAGAGTCCATTCCAAATACTATATGGAATGCATTTGAGAGGAATTTCATATTTAAGGGTGTTAGCAATGAGAGTCACACTTAGACTGATGTGAGTGCAATCCCAATACCCATCAGAATATAAATTAATTAAATGGTTTGAGTAGGTGGATCAACAAGACTAGGAAAGAAAGGGAGAGGGAAAAAAAATGTCTGCATAGGCATTCCATTGGACATGGATTCATAACATCCTATAGATCAAAGGAAATCAAACTATATATTGGATAAAGAGATATACAATTATGAGTAGAAGCATGGTGAATATGAAAAAAGGAAGAAAATCCATTATACAGAGATCGTTTATGCAATAGATAAAGATTTTCTTAAATAATGAACAATGATTTAATGGGAAAGCTACAATAGATCCTCTATTGTTCATGAATCCATCAATTGATGGCAGTTATGATCCTCAAAACCTGCAATATGTTCAAGAAAGAAGATAAAAAATAAGTGGGAAAACAAATAAGACAATCTAATAACAACTCTCATGAATCTTTAATGGAAGAAAATGTCATTACAAACAGGCCCTTAGGCTTACAAATGAACAACTAAAACTACTCCTCCATGTCTCTGCTCTCTTGTCTCATGAATCCAACCCTCCTCTCCTCTTGTACAATGAATGTATAACAATATATATCCTTTCGAGCTCACCAATTTAAACTCCAACCCCTTTCCCAAAATAGAAACAATTACAAACAAAGAATGACACGTTTTAACTAACTTCCTGCTTTTCAAGAGGTGGAATTATGAAACATAGGATTCAAAATGAAACTTGTAATTCTCAAACTATAACAATTGTGTAAAATATGAGAATTTTTTTTTTTATATAAGCTCATTCCAAAGAAAAACCTCTCTCGGTTCTTGAAATTCATCTCCAGCTAGCCGTAATACGTGTGGAAAAAACATGTCTCAAACGTGAAATCATGAAAAATGAAAAAATAGGGCTCAAATATTCCTTCAAATCTCTCAATTTGTGACACCTATGTAAAAAATGAAAGAGGTTATGTTCTTGGGTCCCTGCTTGACTATAACCTCCTCTGGATTTTGAAAATTCATCCTTGTTCACTTGGAAATTCTCATGGAAGTCAACTGGTCAAAAATACTAGTTCAACAGTCTTAGAACAAAGTTTCTACAACACCTTCCATAGTGAATTTCATAGCGCCTGTCTAAATTTACAGCACATGAGCCAGTTCATAGCACCAAAGTAAAATAAAGTAGCCAAACCCTTCTTGATCTCCAAACAAGAAAAAAAGGATCATGGAGTACCTGATGACCTTGAGTTTGATGTTGGTAATTTTGAATTTTCTCTAGGATGCTTGTAACCTATCCAACTCACAACCCTCTTCCTTAAATAGTTCACAATGTCAACTAAAATATAGCTTGCACACTTCGAGGAGGTTGTTAGTTGATGGTATGACATAATCCCTGGGAATTTGTTTAAAATACAAGATCTGAAAACAATAAGATCTTTTGTGTCATGATTCTTTAACCTAAAATATATGTGATAACGTCTGGCTCCACAGGGGATGGCATGCTCCTTGTGAGCTTCCAAGAATATGAAGTTAAGTGCCTTATCCATTCCATCTCTGCATATTGTATTCCTGAAAACATATCTGCCCCTTATTGAAAAATAAAAATACTGTCATAAGATGCAAACTGAACTCACACTGTAGATAAATTCAAACTAAAAGTCACATGCTCATGGAGTGAGATTATTTATGTACATCAACCTACACTAATCTATCTAGATGAGCTTCTTTGCTTAATTGAAGTCATAGTTCCAATGCAACCATGTGAGTATCGAACTGATGAAAATAACTCCTTCCATGCAATGGTTTGAAATAATTTTCAAGTGATATGAAGCT
>JZKD02S1663514.1:95819-139160 GCA_000966675.3 Picea glauca
ACAACAACCAATCTTCCAACAGTACTATGATTAGTGCTTGAAGAATGGCCCAGTTAGGTGAATGGTCTAGGTTTAGAATTTAGGGACAAGCATTCCCTAGGGAAAACTCATTCTCCCAGGGTTGCACTGTGATTAGTGCCAGAGGAATGGCCCAATTAGGTGAATGGTTCAGGCTCAGAAATCAGGGACAATTATACTTCTATTCTTGGGAAAAATATTCTAGATATACCATGGATGATGTTTTTACTTTCCAAGGGTAGATTCTCTTCCAGATATCACAGATGTGAGTGGAGGAATGGCCCAGATGACTCAGTTTGTATTTATGCGGGTTGATATTAAATGATATGATTGTTGTGGAGATTGTATGTCTCTTGATAGTAATTGTATGCTAATGTGGTGGATGTGATCCATTGGAAGTGATTATGTGTCATTGGATAGTAGTTTTGTGTTACTAGGAGTGGTTGTGTATCATTGGATACTAGTTTTATACTACTATGGATAGACATCGTTTTGTTCTATTGGATGCCATTGCTCTTATTACCATATAGAATATCGCTATTGTTGGAGATGATTTTCATCTAGATGGATAGTCTATGCACTAATGGAAATGCATTCTCAAGGTGTATAATGGTCCAAGAAGGACAAAATGATGGTGGACATAGATCCTCCCTATGGAGGATGGTCCAGGTTGATAGATTGTTTGTGGACAGGCATTCCCCCTGTGGAGAATGGTCCAGGTTGACAGAATTTTTGATATACCATGGAAAACTATTCTTCTAGGACATATGTTTGGATTAGAATAATGGTTTGTCTCCCTGAGTTCACAGTAGTGACCAGTGATGCAGACCCCACCCTCTCATAGGGTTTGCCTGACCTCCCCATCTAGGATCGTTCTAGTCGGGAGATGAAATTAGCTCACAATCTCCCTTCAAGCCCAAATTATTAATGCATAGGTCCTTAAACCTTCTTACCGAGTGTAAATTTTACTTTTTGGGAGTCCCTGAGCGCTTACAAATCCTTCCAAAAGACCGAGGGCCAAAACCGTGGACCAAATATTCTTCCTCCAAAAATTTTGGGACTTCGGGACCTTCCTATCCCTCTTATATCTTAACACAGATTCCCCGAACTGTCGAACACTAAGCAGCTAGATAAACAGTCCAAAATGAGCACTATGATCGACGACTCTGATTATTTTTTCAAGCGTCAGCAAGTTCTTTACAACGCCCTTTTTCCACAACTTTCTCGGATCATTGAAAAGCACTTTACACGAGTCTCAGATCGACGATCCACAAGCTTCGATCAAATTGAAGGTATAGCTCAATTCCCTTCAGTATTCAACAATTTCCATTGGTCTTCAAACAACACAACACTTTATATCTCCCAACAGTGAAACATCAAATAAGTTCTCCTATCTGCATGTGTCCCCTCCTAGATCGACGAAAAGGATGCCTTTCAGTGATTTTCTCCTCGTTTTCACAACACTTTGATTTTGTCGAAGTGTTGAGTTCCCGGATCACATGATCTTGTGCCATGCATCCTGTCCAATGGATGGTTGGGATTTACTCTAGGAATTTGGGCCTCCACAAGTATAAATAGCACTACTCTATTTTCCCTGGAGAATCAAACCTCTAGATCTGCTGCCACGTACCCTTCTATGATCAACAGTCTAGATCTACTTCGAACTTTAGGGCTCCTAATATATCAAACTCCTCTTCTCACTATTATCCTAGGGTGACTATCTTCCAAATCTCCCAATCTGTCCACACATGTCCTTTTTTATGGAAAACCCTGATGAACTCCGGGTCTTCGAGGGTCCCATCTCTAAACTTCCTCCAAAGTGTTAATCCATCAGAGTACATTATCTACTGACACATGAACCCACTTTTTCAATGTCCATGATTCACTCGGGCCTTTGAGACTTCGAGGGTTCTGACTTCTCCATGTGTTGAATCCTTTGAATACACGAAGTCTAAAGGACTTTGTCAATTAAACCTCGCACAACTCTTTTTGATCCAATGAGTGTCCTTTCTCCTGCAACCTCTTGAATCGATCTTGACCGTAGATCTTTTCTCCTTGATAACTCCTCCTTTAAACTTTCTTTATGACTTCTCCAAACGCTCAAAGTCTTAGAGACTTACAGGGTTTAAACCTTGCACTAATTCTCTATATCTGAGGTTAACAAAAAACCCTGGATCATCCTGATCAAATCTCCATCGTTCAAATTTTAAACAATGAATCTTCCCCTCCTTGAATATTACGACCGCTAACCTTCCTGAGCTTGAACTGCACGAGATCAATAGAATCTCTGGCGCATTCTTGTTCACTCCTCTAATGCTTTAAATCTTTGGACTCGGAAATTTTCTAAGTCGCTCATGTGGAACTTTTATACTTTCTATCTCTTCTGAGCTTTGTTCCTCTGAGTTTTATAGACCTCTGGTGCACTCCTTGCATCCATGAAACTTCTGATGAATTTCAGACTTAGAGATTTCTGAGAAACTTTTAGACTTAGATATTTTTGAAGAAAATCTCCTCACACACTCCTTGCATTCGTCTCCTCTGAAACTTCTTCAACACTTAAATAAAGTGTTGGCCCGATGCACTCCTTGCATGGGTCTTCTCAAATCGTTTCTCTCCTCTGAACAATTGTGCACTCTCTGCACTTCAACTAAACAATTGTGCACTCCTTGCACTTCCACTGTAAATTCATGTTATCTCTCTTGAGCTTCTAAGTCTATCTTGACTCAACCTACTCACTCCTTGTGGGCACTCTACACTCCTTGCACCAGGAATCTCAAAAGAGAAAACAAATTAAACTTACAGAAACATAAAAGGTTTCCACACTTAACCGTGAAAAACATATTCATGCATAAAATATACATAAACAGATAACACACGGAGAACATAAAGAAACATCACATGTACTCAAATAACTCAGATGAACACAACACCATACAATTGGAATCAAACATCTTTTCTTGTATTCATTCAGTAAAATATGTACATGGAGTCACATGGACTCATACAATTCTCTGCAACTCCTCATAAGCTTCAACAACTCTCTTAGCAACAATAACATTCAACAACAACTACAATATTCAGCAACCTCTACAATAACAATCAACAAACTCATTTGGGCATACAATAGATATATTTATACAATGAAGGGGCTTCTCGATCCTTCCCTCCAAACTACCTTAGAGCTATCCTATCACAGTAAATTCATCCATCTACTAAGTACTATTACATGGAATGGAAATTACACTCAGATATGAGTCGATACTCGGTATCTATACAACCTTATCTTCTAATTAAAATGATCACAATCCTTGGCGGCCTTATGTCATGGATCTTTCCTCAAAATATTTAACATCTTCAAATTACAATCTTTTCAAAATAGAAAAACGCACTCCCCCTTGGAATTCAAAAACAATTTGAAATATGTGTGTTGGGTGTTGAGTTGTCTTACACCTAGCTTCTTTAATGATGATTGTGATTCTCCTGCATCATACTCCTCTGGCCAAAAATTCATGGACTCATGTCCATGATCTCCTGCACTATTTTCCCATGCTTCTATATGTCATATTCATTTACCCAACTAGCATCCTTTGTTGGGTGAGCCTTCCACTTCACGAGGTACTCAAAATAAGTCTTCCTCATGGTCTTATTATCAATCCTCTGATCTATGATCTTATCCATCTGTGGATTTTCTATTGTTGGCATCTACTTCTCCCATTCAATCTCCTTTTGATCATCTGATCCTCATGTATCATTCATACTATAAGGGTACACGTCTGAAACATTGAATATGAGTGATATTCCCACAACCTATGTAAGCTCAATATCATATGCATTTGCATCAAACTTTATGAGTATCTTATATGGTCCTATTTTTCTCATTTTTAATTTATTATATGTTCCCCTTGGGAATCTCTCTTTCCTCAAGTGTGCTAAAACTTTATCTCCAACTTTAAAATGAACCACTCTCCTTTTTTGATCAACTTTGATTTTATACTTTTCACTGCTCTCTTGCAGCTGTCTCTTTATCTGATCATGAAGCTTCTGCATTTCTACAGAAAATTATTCTATTCCTGCACTCTTGAACTCATGATGTTTCAAATCCCTTTGTTATCACATAGAATTGTAGGGTTAAAGAATCATGACACAGAAGATCTTATTGTTTTCATATCTTGTATTTTAAACAAATTCTCAGGGATTATGTCATACCATCAACTAATAGCCTCCTTGAAGTGTGAAATCTATATTTGAGTTGGCACTACGAACTAGCGCTATGAACTAGTTAAGGAAGATGGTTGTAGGTTGGATAGGTTGCAAGCATATTGGTGCAAATTTAAAATTACCAGCATCAAACTCAGGGTCATCAGGTACTCCATGAGATTTTTTGTCTTGTTTGGAGGTCAGGAAGGGTTTGGATACTTTATTTTACTTTGGCACTACAAACTGTCTTAGCCGCTACAAATTTAGACAGGCGCTATGAAATGCATTATGGAATGTGTTGCAGAAACTCTTCTCTAAGACTAATAAACTAGTATTTTTTACCAACTGACTTCCAGGAGCATTTTCGGGTAAACTAGGATGAATTTTAAAAATCCAAAGGAGGTTATTTTCAAGAATGGACCCAAGGAAATTCATTTTTTACACAAGTGTCACGGATTGGAATATTTGAAGGAATCTTTGAGCCCTATTTTTTCAGTTTTCATGATTTCATGTTTGGGACATGTTTTTGCGACACGTATTCCGGCCAACTAGAGATGAATTTCAAGAAACTGAGAGAGGTTTTTCTTTGGAACGAGATTATATAAAAAAAAAATTCTCAGATTTTATAGATCTGTTATAGTTTGAGAATTACAAGTGTCATTTGGAAGCCTATTTTTCAGAATGTTTCCTCCTGAAAAGCAGGAAATTAGTTAAAATGTGTCATTCTCTATTTGTAACTATTTCTATTTTGGGAAATGGGTTGGAGTTCGAATTGATGAGATGGAAAGGACCTATATTTCTATACATTAATTTTACAAGAGGAGAGGATGGTTGGATTCATGATCCAAGAGAGGAGAGAGCTGGAGGAGCAGTTTTAGTTGCTCATTTGTAAGCCTGAGGGCATGTTTGGAATGACATTTTCTGTCATTAAAGATTCATGAGAGATGTTATCATATTGTCATCTTTGTTTTCCCACTTCTTTGTTATCTTCTTGCTTGAACATATTTCAGGTTTTGAGGATCATATATATCATTGATTGATGGATTCATGAACAACAGAGGATATGTTGTAGCTTTCCCATTAAATCATTGTTCATTGTTTCAACAAATATTTATCTATTGCAGAAATGATCTATGTATAATGGATGTTTTTCCTTTTTTCATATTCACCAGGCTTCTACTCATCATTATATATATATCTTTGTCTGATATATAGTTTGATTTCCTTTGATATGTAGGAGGTTCTGACTCCATGCCCAATGGAATACCTCTACAGACATTTTGTTTCTCTCTCCCTTTCTTTCCTAGTCTTGTTGATCCACCTACTCAAACCATTTAATTAATTTATATTCTGATGGGTACTGGGGTTGCACTCACAACATTCTAAGTGTGAATCTCAATGCTAACATTTTTGGTATCGTTATCGGGGACGACAATGAAGACACCTTCCCTGGGTGAACTATGATGATTAGATCTAGATTTGGATGGTGAACTGAAGCTAGACACTTTTAGACTGCTTATCTTTCACCATGGAGACTCCACTGGTAATATATCTATTGGAGACTCCATTATTTTTAAATTGACAAGATCATATCTCATAGGTATGCTTTCTATGATTTTTCAAAGATAGTTAGTTTTCCAAATCGAGTGCCTAGTAGAGATGAATGGGAAGGTTTCCTTCCTAGGTTTAGAGGAGAGGATTGGGAAGTACCAGCTGAGTTTTTATTAGACTTTCATGAGTGCATGATTAAGATGAAAATTATACATGAATATGTCCTCATGAAATTGTTTACATACTCTTTATATGGAGCATCTCGTGATTGGTGTAGATCACTCACGGTTGCTTGTATTACTTCACTAAGACATTTTCATCTTGCATTTCGTTTGTTTTGTAAGGAGAAATTTGCAGTTGATTTCCTTTATCAAGAATGTTGTTATGAATTTGATTTGTTGAGTAAAGGATCAAATAGTCTTAAAGAGTATGTTGTAGTAGAAGAAAATTTTCATTATGGTCAAGAGGTTGACGATCTTCAAAGTGATAGCCAAGATGTAGATACTTTTGACATTATATCAAATGTATCTATTGTTTTAAGTATTCATGGAATTCAATTTTTTTCATTTGAGTATTCAAATGATAAAGAGAAGATATTTACTAAAGCACATACAGAGCTTATTAAAAGCCAACCAGTATATGATAATGAATAAGACAGGGAAGAATTGCATTAATAGTTGGAATTCTCCATGGATCAACGAGGAAATGTCTATCATATCTATACCTGCACTTGCAACAAACATCCAACAAAATATGATTAGTTATAAAGTATATGAGGACCATCATTTTATTGATGTATCAACTTTCATAGAGGAGCAAGATGGTTTTCTTAACCAACTAGAAATGTATTTTCATAAGTTTCATGATCCTGTGGATTTTTACATAGAGTTATATTTTTCAAAGCTTTCTTATGATTCATTTGTTGGTATGATTTCATATCATAGTTATAAGTATCCATTTCTTACTAACCTCTTGTTGCCAGCTTCATATCACTTGAAAATTATTTCAAACCATTGCATGGAAGGAGTTATTTTCATCAGTTCGATACTCACATGGTTGCATTGGAACTATGACTTCAATTAAGCAAAGAAGCTCATCTAGATAGATTAGTGTAGGTTGATGTACATAAATAATCTCACTCCATGAGCATGTGACTTTTAGTTTGAATTTATCTACAGTGTGAGTTCAGTTTGCATCTTATGACAGTATTTTTATTTTTCAATAAGGGGCAGATATGTTTTCAGGAATACAATATGCAGAGATGGAATGGATAAGGCACTTAACTTCATATTCTTGGAAGCTCACAAGGAGCATGCCATCCCCTGTGGAGCCAGACGTTATCACATATATTTTAGGTTAAAGAATCATGACACAAAAGATCTTATTGTTTTCAGATCTTGTATTTTAAACAAATTCCCAGGGATTATGTCATACCATCAACTAACAACCTCCTCGAAGTGTGCAAGCTATATTTTAGTTGACATTGTGAACTATTTAAGGAAGAGGGTTGTGAGTTGGATAGGTTACAAGCATCCTAGAGAAAATTCAAAATTACCAACATCAAACTCAAGGTCATCAGGTACTCCATGATCCTTTTTTTCTTGTTTGGAGATCAAGAAGGGTTTGGCTACTTTATTTTACTTTGGTGCTATGAACTGGCTCATGTGCTGTAAATTTAGACAGGCGCTATGAAATTCACTATGGAAGGTGTTGTAGAAACTTTGTTCTAAGACTGTTGAACTAGTATTTTTGACCAGTTGACTTCCATGAGAATTTCCAAGTGAACAAGGATGAATTTTCAAAATCCAGAGGAGGTTATAGTCAAGCAGGGACCCAAGAACATAACCTCTTTCATTTTTTACATAGGTGTCACAAATTGAGAGATTTGAAGGAATATTTGAGCCCTATTTTTTCATTTTTCATGATTTCACGTTTGAGACATGTTTTTTCCACACGTATTACGGCTAGCTGGAGATGAATTTCAAGAACCGAGAGAGGTTTTTCTTTGGAATGAGCTTATATAAAAAAAAAAATTCTCATATTTTACACAATTGTTATAGTTTGAGAATTACAAGTTTCATTTTGAATCCTATGTTTCATAATTCCACCTCTTGAAAAGCAGGAAGTTAGTTAAAACGTGTCATTCTTTGTTTGTAATTGTTTCTATTTTGGGAAAGGGGTTGGAGTTTAAATTGGTGAGCTCGAAAGGATATATATTGTTATACATTCATTGTACAAGAGGAGAGGAGGGTTGGATTCATGAGACAAGAGAGCAGAGACATGGAGGAGTAGTTTTAGTTGTTCATTTGTAAGCCTAAGGGCCTGTTTGTAATGACATTTTCTTCCATTAAAGATTCATGAGAGTTGTTATTAGATTGTCTTATTTGTTTTCCCACTTATTTTTTATCTTCTTTCTTGAACATATTGCAGGTTTTGAGGATCATAACTGCCATCAATTGATGGATTCATGAACAATAGAGGATCTATTGTAGCTTTCCCATTAAATCATTGTTCATTATTTAAGAAAATCTTTATCTATTGCATAAACGATCTCTGTATAATGGATTTTCTTCCTTTTTTCATATTCACCATGCTTCTACTCATAATTGTATATCTCTTTATCCAATATATAGTTTGATTTCCTTTGATCTATAGGATGTTATGAATCCATGTCCAATGGAATGCCTATGCAGACATTTTTTTTCCCTCTCCCTTTCTTTCCTAGTCTTGTTGATCCACCTACTCAAACCATTTAATTAATTTATATTCTGATGGGTATTGGGATTGCACTCACATCAGTCTAAGTGTGACTCTCATTGCTAACACCCTTAAATATGAAATTCCTCTCAAATGCATTCCATATAGTATTTGGAATGGACTCTTTCTAGTGCTTCTGTTTGGAGAATCATTATAAGAAAAAATTTCCTGGGAAAGAATCTGATCCCACTGGTTATGATGTCCAGTGACCAAAATCCTCAGAAAATTCCCTAAGCTTCGATTTACCATCTCAATTTTTCCATCTATTTGAGGGCGATATGTTGAACTAAAAGAAAAATGTGTCCCCAGTGTTTTCCATAGGTTTTTCCAAAAGTGTCCTACAAACTTGGTATCTTTGTCTAAAACTATACTCCTAGGAAAACCATGCAATCTGACAACCTCCTTGAAAAAAAAAAATCTATGTGAGAAGAATCATTGGTTTTCTGGCATGGTATAAAATGTGCCATATTTGAAAATCTATCAACCACAAAAAATATGGAATCACTCCCCCTCTAGGTTCTTGGCAATCCCAACATAAAATGCATGCTTATGGCATCCCAGGGCATGTCTAGAATAGGCAATGGCTGATACAAACTAGTATTATGTTTCTTCCCCATACTGGAAAACTATACATATATCCACAAAATTATTCACATCATATATCATACCTATCCAATGGTATGAAGAACTCAGTTGTGCTTAAGTCTTGTCATGGCCGAAATGTCCAGCCAATCCTCCACTATGTTTTTCTTTCAACAGGTTGTCTCTCATTGAGCATATTGGAATACATACTTGGCTTCCCTTGAACAACAATCCATCTTGAATTATATAAGCTATCCACTGGATTTTTTCCCTTAGAAAAGGGTTCTCACATGCTTCATAAGCCTCTTTAAAATGTGTATCTTCATGATACATTTCCTTAAGGTGTTCAAAACCTAAGGTATCCAATTGAAATTCCTACATAATCATACATCTCCTGCTCAAAGCATCAACAACTTTGTTAGCTCTACCACTAATGTGATTAATAAAAAAAGTAAAATTATGCATGAATTCTACCCATTTATCATGTCTTTGGTTTAACTTTTCATGTCTGGTTATGAATTGTAAAGCTTGATTATCACTGTACAAGACAAACTCCTTTGGAATGAGATAGTGCCTCCACTTTTTTAGAGCTTCTATTACAGCATTAAACTCCTTATCATATGTAGAATACTTTCTCTTAGTGTCATTCAACTTATCACTGAAATAAGAAACTTGCTTGTTGTCTTGTCTCAAGACTGCACCAATAGCTACTCCACTTGCATCACACCTCACCTAAAATAAATTCTTGAAATTTGGAAGAACCAGAATAGGATTCTTTGTTATCTTCTCCTGCAATACTCTGAAGATTTTTTCATATTTTTTTGTCCAATTAAAAGACTTGTGCTTTTTCTTTATAGTTTCCATTATAGGTTCACAAATGCCACTAAAATTACTGATGAATTTCCTATAAAAAATTATCAATCCATGGAAGCTTCTCAGCTCAAATATTCTTCTTGGAGAAATTCATTATTTAATTTCCCTCACCTTCTCTGGATCCATATTCAACTCATTTGAAGAGACCACAAAACCCAATTATATGAGTTATGTCTTCATGAAAGAATATTTCTTCAAATTTATCAACAACTTCTCCTGCTGCAACCTCCTAATCACTAATGTCAAATGCCTTAAGTGTTCTTCTTCAATTTTATTAAAGACTAGGATATCATCCAAATACACAATTACAAACTTACCTATGAAGTCCTTGAGTACTTCATTCATCAATATCATGAATGTTCTTAGGGTATTTGTTAAGACAAATGGATTAACAATCCATTCATGCAACCCTTCATTTGTCTTGAATGTTGTATTCCATTCATCTCCTTATCTCATTATTATCTGATGATAGCCAGTCTTCAAGTCTATCTTGGAAAAACAATTTTCTCCACTCAAGCAATCCATCAAATCATCCATTATGGGTAAATGGAATATATACATGATGGTAATATTATTGATGGCTCTAGAATCTTTTCACATTCTCCATCCTCCATCCTTCTTTGGACTCAACACAATTGGTATTGCACATGGACTCAAACTTTCTCTGACCAAGCCTTTATCCAACAAATCTTGGACTTGATTCTTGACCTCTTCATTCTCTTGAGGTGTCAACCTATATTCTTATTTGTTTGGAAAACCTTCTCCTAGAATAAGGTCAATGTAATGACTAATACTCCTAATGGGTGGAAAATAATGAGGTAATTCATCCACCACAATATTAATGAAAGTATCCAACAATTCTTGAATCTCTACAGGAAGATCATCCACATAAGTACTTGTAAGGATGACTCTGGGCTTTCTCACCATAGCAAACTACTCTCATGTTCCTTCTTGAATTCATTCAAGAGTTCCTTCCCACTCATGAGAAGTATTCTTGGGCTATCTTCTTCCTTTACTTGCTTATCCTCTATTGGCAGTAACATGTGTGTACAACCATTCTTCTCAAGGGTGTAAGTATTTTTTCTCCCATCATGTATGGAATTTATGTCAAATTGTCATGGTCTTCCGACCAGAACATGACAAATTCCCATGGGGATTACATCACACATAATCTCATATTTATAACCTCCTATTTTGAATTCAACATTGCATTGTCGACTTACCATAACTTGGTGTCCTTTCCTCAACCATGATACCTTCTATGGGTTTGGATGTGCATTTGTCTCCAACTCCATCTTTTCCATCATTTCTATGGATACAAAATTATCGGTGCTCCCACTATCTATGATCACCTTGCATACCTTGTCCTTGGCATTGCAAGAAGTCCTGAATAGAATGTTTCTCTAGACTGATTTTTCCACCTCCTTCTCTAGCTTTAAGATAATTTTCCTCATCATGAGGGATTTCCCATCTTTCGTTGCTTCTGCCTCAACATTCCTTCTTTGAGCTTCTGAAATGTGAGCTTCTCCACCTCTTTATTTCTTCTTCCTCTCAAGACATTCCCAAGACATATTTCTTGTCTTTCCACAAGAATAAAATCTCACTTATCCTCCTCTAATTCTTCCTCTTCCTCAAGAAAAAGAGTTTCTTCCACCATGTTGTCCACCTATGGAACTTCCTCCTCTTTTTGTATGAGTGTGATTCTTTCCTACTTCAGGTTTGGGTTTCTGGAACTTCTCTCAGACAATTCCCTTTCCTCTGCTTGGACTTTTCCCTCTGTTTCATTGGCTTTGTTTTCTGGTCAAGTTATCCTCCACTTTTAGTGCTGATTGATAAGAATATTCCACCATTCTCATGGTCATCATGTTGATTTCCCATTGGATTTCATATCTTGGGCCATTAATATACCTGGAAACATTTTCTTCATCACTCTCTCTATGTCTTGCTCTAATATTCAATCTATAAAACTCCTCACTGTATTCCTTCACTGACAAACCCTTATGTCTCAAGTTTTTCAATCTCTTGAACAGATTGATCTGATAGTCTTTGGGTATGAACTTAGCTTTCAATTTAGCTACCATCCTATCCCAATTTTTTATCTTTTGCTTACCTTTTCTCCTTCTGTCAGCCTGCAGTTCGTCCCACCATAGCATTGTATGTCCCTTTAGTATAGTAACAACATGCTTCACCTTATTTTCATCTTTGATATCTTCATAATCGAAGTACTTGTCTAGGGATATTATCCAATCCAGCATCTCTTCAACATCCAAGTTTCCTTCATACATTGGGATTTCCATTTTTTCTTTGGCTCNTGATGTTTATTTATACCATTTATGTCACTTCATTTTAACATTAGGGCCGACCTGACACTTTCTTATTTTGCAATTCTTTTCTTTAATTATCTCCAGGGCCTACATGTACTTCCTTTTTCAATTCACTTTATCATCTTCAAAAATTCATTTCTCCTCAACCATGAGGATCCATGTGATGTGACACATACCACTAGAAACAACATAATGTATACTATCCATTCATGGGTGTTGTATATGCATGTGCATTTTCCTTCATGTCCAAATACCTTTATCAATCTTATGGTCCAAAACCCATGACTAGGGTTGACATCAATGACAACAACCAATCTTCCAACAGTACTATGATTAGTGCTTGAAGAATGGCCCAGTTAGGTGAATGGTCTAGGTTTAGAATTTAGGGACAAGCATTCCCTAGGGAAAACTCATTCTCTCAGGGTTGCACTGTGATTAGTGCCAGAGGAATGGTCCAATTAGGTGAATGGTTCAGGCTCAGAAATCAGGGACAATTATACTTCTATTCTTGGGAATAATAGTCTAGATATACCATGGATGATGTTTTTACTTTCCAAGGGTAGATTCTCTTCTAGATATCACAGATGTGAGTGGAGGAATGGCCCAGATGACTCAGTTTGTATTTATGCGGGTTGATATTAAATGATATGATTGTTGTGGAGACTGTATGTCTCTTGACAGTAATTGTATGCTAATGTGGTGGATGTGATCCATTGGAAGTGATTATGTGTCATTGTATAGTAGTTTTGTGTTACTAGGAGTGGTTGTGTACCATTGGATACTAGTTGTATACTACTATGGATAGACATCGTTTTGTTCTATTGGATGGCATTGTTCTTATTACCATATAGAATACCACTATTGTTGGAGATGATTTTCATCTAGATGGATAGTCCATGCGCTAATGGAAATACATTCTCAAGGTGTAGAATGGTCCAAGAAGGACAGACTGATGGTGGACATACATCCTCCCTATGGAGGATGGTCCAGGTTGATAGATTGTTTGTGGACAGACATTCCCCCTGTGGAGAATGATCCAGGTTGACAGAATTTTTGATATACCATGGAAAATTATTCTTCTAGGACATATGTTTGGATTAGAATAATGGTTTGTCTCTCTGATTTCATAGTAGTGACCAATGATGCAGACCCCACCCTCTCACAGGGTTTTCCCGACCTCCCCATCTAGGATCGTTCTAGTCGGGAGCTGAAATTAGCTCACAATCTCCCTTCAAGCCCAAATTATTAATGCATAGGTCCTTAAACCTTCTTACCGAGTGTAAATTTTACTTTTTGGGAGTCCCCGAGTGCTTACAAAGCCTTCCCGAAGACCAAGGGCCAAAACCGTGGACCAAATCTTCTTCCTCCAAAAATTTTGGGACTTCGGGACCTTCCTATCCCTCTTATATCTTAACAAAGATTCCCCGAACTGTCGAACACTAAGCAGCTAGATCAACAGTCCAAAATGAGCACTATGATCGACAACCCGGATTATTTTTTCGAGCATCAGCAAGTTCTTCACAATGCCCTTTTTCCACAACTTTCTCGGATCATCGAAAAGCACTTTACGCGAGTCTCAGATCGACGATCCACAAGCTTCGATCAAATGGAAGGTATAGCTCAATTCCCTTTGGTATTCAACAATTTCCATTGGTCTTCAAACAACACAACACTTTATATCTCCCGACAGTGAAACATCGAATAAGTTCTCCTGTCTGCACGTGTCCCCTCCTAGATCGACGAAAAGGATGCCTTTTAGTGATTTTCTCCTCGTTTTCACAACACTTTGATTTTGTCGAAGTGTTGAGTTCCCGGATCACAGGATCTTGCGCCATGCATCCTATCCAATGGATGGTTGGGATTTACTCTAGGAATTTGGGCCTCCACAAGTATAAATAGCACTACTCTATTTTCCCTAGAGCATCAGACCTCCAGATCTACTGCCACGTACCCTTCTATGATCAACAGTCTAGATCTACTTCGAACTTTAGGACTCCTAATATATCAACCTCCTCTTCTCACTATTATCCTAGGGTGACTATCTTCCAAATATCCCAATCTATCCACACATGTCCTTTTTGATGCAAAACCCTGATGAACTCCAGGTCTTCGAGGGTCCCATCGCCAAAATTCCTCCAATGTGTTAATCCATCGGAGTACATGATCTACTGACACATGACCCCACTTTTTCAATGTCCATGATTCACTCGGGCCTTCGAGACTTCAAGGGTTCTGAATTCTCCATGTGTTGAATCCTTTGAATACACGAAGTCTAAAGGACTTTGTCGATTAAACCTCGCACAACTCTTTTTGATCCAATGAGTGTCCTTTCTCCTGCAACCTCTTGAATCAATCTTGACCGTAGATCTTTTCTCCTTAATAACTCCTCCTTTAAAATTTCTTTATGACTTCTCCAAATGCTCAAAGTCTTAGAGACTTATAGGGTTTAAACCTTGCACTACTTCTCTAGATCTGAGGTTAACAAAAAAACCTGGATCATCCCGATCAAATCTCCATCGTTTAACTTTTAAACAATGAATCTTCCCCTCCTTGAATATTACGACCGCTAACCTTCCTGAGCTTGAACTGCACGAGATCAATAGAATCTCTGGCGCATTCTTGTTCACTCCTCTAATTCTTTAAATCTTTGGACTCGGAAATTTTCTAAGTCCCTCCTGTGGAACTTTTATACTTTCTATCTCTTCTGAGATTTGTTCCTCTGAGTTTTATAGACCTCTGGTGCACTCCTTGCATCCATGAAACTTCTAATGAATTTCAGACTTATAGATTTCTGAGAAACTTTTAGACTTAGATATTTTTGAAGAAAATCTCCTCACACACTCCTTGCATTCGTCTCCTCTGAAACTTCTTCAACACTTAAATAAAGTGTTGGCCCGATGAACTCCTTGCATGGGTCTTCTCAAATCGTTTCTCTCCTCTGAACAATTGTGCACTCTCTGCACTTCAACTAAACAATTGTGCACTCCTTGCACTTCCACTGTAAATTCACGTTATCTCTCTTGAGCTTCTAAGTCTATCTTGACTCAACCTACTCACTCCTTGCGGGCACTCTACACTCCTTGCACCAGGAATCTCAAAAAAGAAAACAAATTAAACTTACAGAAACATAAAAGGTTTCCACACTTAACCATGAAAAACATATTCATGCATAAAATATACATAAACAGATAACACACGGAGAACATAAAGAAACATCACATGTACTCAAATAACTCAAATGAACACAACACCATACAATTGGAATAAAACATCTTTGCTTGTATTCATTCAGTAAAATATGTACATGGAATCACATGGACTCATACAATTCTCTGCAACTCCTCATAAGCTTCAACAACTCTCTTAGCAACAATAACATTCAACAACAACTACAATATTCAGCAACCTCTACAATAACAATCAACAAACTCATTTGGGCATACAATAGATATATTTATACAATGAAGGGGCTTCTCGATCCTTCCCTCCAAACTACCTTAGAGCTATCCTATCACAGTAAATTCATCCATCTACTAAGTACTATTACATGGAATGGAAATTACACTCAGATATGAGTCGATACTCGGTATCTATACAACCTTATCTTCTAATTAAAATGATCACAATCCTTGGCGGCCTTATGTCATGGATCTTTCCTCAAAATATTTAACATCTTCAAATTACAATCTTTTCAAAATAGAAAAACGCACTCCCCCTTGGAATTCAAAAACAATTTGAAATATGTGTGTTGGGTGTTGAGTTGTCTTACACCTAGCTTCTTTAATGATGATTGTGATTCTCCTGCATCATACTCCTCTGGCCAAAAATTCATGGACTCATGTCCATGATCTCCTGCACTATTTTCCCATGCTTCTATATGTCATATTCATTTACCCAACTAGCATCCTTTGTTGGGTGAGCCTTCCACTTCACGAGGTACTCAAAATAAGTCTTCCTCATGGTCTTATTATCAATCCTCTGATCTATGATCTTATCCATCTGTGGATTTTCTATTGTTGGCATCTACTTCTCCCATTCAATCTCCTTTTGATCATCTGATCCTCATGTATCATTCATACTATAAGGGTACACGTCTGAAACATTGAATATGAGTGATATTCCCACAACCTATGTAAGCTCAATATCATATGCATTTGCATCAAACTTTATGAGTATCTTATATGGTCCTATTTTTCTCATTTTTAATTTATTATATGTTCCCCTTGGGAATCTCTCTTTCCTCAAGTGTGCTAAAACTTTATCTCCAACTTTAAAATGAACCACTCTCCTTTTTTGATCAACTTTGATTTTATACTTTTCACTGCTCTCTTGCAGCTGTCTCTTTATCTGATCATGAAGCTTCTGCATTTCTACAGAAAATTATTCTATTCCTGCACTCTTGAACTCATGATGTTTCAAATCCCTTTGTTATCACATAGAATTGTAGGGTTAAAGAATCATGACACAGAAGATCTTATTGTTTTCATATCTTGTATTTTAAACAAATTCTCAGGGATTATGTCATACCATCAACTAATAGCCTCCTTGAAGTGTGAAATCTATATTTGAGTTGGCACTACGAACTAGCGCTATGAACTAGTTAAGGAAGATGGTTGTAGGTTGGATAGGTTGCAAGCATATTGGTGCAAATTTAAAATTACCAGCATCAAACTCAGGGTCATCAGGTACTCCATGAGATTTTTTGTCTTGTTTGGAGGTCAGGAAGGGTTTGGATACTTTATTTTACTTTGGCACTACAAACTGTCTTAGCCGCTACAAATTTAGACAGGCGCTATGAAATGCATTATGGAATGTGTTGCAGAAACTCTTCTCTAAGACTAATAAACTAGTATTTTTTACCAACTGACTTCCAGGAGCATTTTCGGGTAAACTAGGATGAATTTTAAAAATCCAAAGGAGGTTATTTTCAAGAATGGACCCAAGGAAATTCATTTTTTACACAAGTGTCACGGATTGGAATATTTGAAGGAATCTTTGAGCCCTATTTTTTCAGTTTTCATGATTTCATGTTTGGGACATGTTTTTGCGACACGTATTCCGGCCAACTAGAGATGAATTTCAAGAAACTGAGAGAGGTTTTTCTTTGGAACGAGATTATATAAAAAAAAAATTCTCAGATTTTATAGATCTGTTATAGTTTGAGAATTACAAGTGTCATTTGGAAGCCTATTTTTCAGAATGTTTCCTCCTGAAAAGCAGGAAATTAGTTAAAATGTGTCATTCTCTATTTGTAACTATTTCTATTTTGGGAAATGGGTTGGAGTTCGAATTGATGAGATGGAAAGGACCTATATTTCTATACATTAATTTTACAAGAGGAGAGGATGGTTGGATTCATGATCCAAGAGAGGAGAGAGCTGGAGGAGCAGTTTTAGTTGCTCATTTGTAAGCCTGAGGGCATGTTTGGAATGACATTTTCTGTCATTAAAGATTCATGAGAGATGTTATCATATTGTCATCTTTGTTTTCCCACTTCTTTGTTATCTTCTTGCTTGAACATATTTCATGTTTTGAGGATCATATCTATCATTGATTGATGGATTCATGAACAAAACAGGATATGTTGTAGCTTTCCCATTAAATCGTTGTTCATTGTTTCAACAAATATTTATCTATTGCAGAAATGATCTATGTATAATGGATGTTTTTCCTTTTGTCATATTCACCAAGATTCTACTCATCATTATATATCTCTTTGTCTAATATATAGTTTGATTTCCTTTGATTTGTAGGAGGTTCTGACTCCATGCCTAATGGAATACCTCTACAGACATTTTGTTTCCCTCTCCCTTTCTTTCCTAGTCTTGTTGATCCACCTACTCAAACCATTTAATTAATTTATATTTTGATGGGTACTGGGGTTTCACTCACAACATTCTAAGTTTGAATCTTAGTGCTAACATTTGTGGCATCGTTATCGGGGACGACAATGAAGACACCTTCCCTGGGTGAACTATGATGATTAGATCTAGATTTGGATGGTGAACTGAAGCTAGATACTTTTAGACTGCTTATCTTTCACCATGGAGACTCCACTGTTAATATATCTATTGGAGACTCCATTGTTTTTAAATTGACAAGATCATATCTCAGAGGTATGCTTTCTATGATTTTTCAAAGATAGTTAGTTTTCCAAATCGAGTGCCTAGTAGAGATGAATGGGAAGGTTTCCTTCCTAAGTTTAGAGGAGAGGATTGGGAAGTACCAGCTGAGTTTTTATTAGACTTTCATGAGGGCATGATTAAGATGAAAGTTATACATGAATATGTCCTCATGAAATTGTTTACATACTCTTTAGATGGAGCATCTCGTGATTGGTGTAGATCACTCCCAGTTGCTTGTATTACTTCACTAAGACATTTTCATCCTGCATTTCGTTTGTTTTGTAAGGAGAAATTTGCAGTTGATTTCCTTTATCAAGAATGTTGTTATGAATTTGATTTGTTGAGTAAAGGATCAAATAGTCTTCAAGATTATGTTGTAGTAGAAGAAAATTTTCATTATGATCAAGAGGTTGACAATCTTCAAAGTGATAGCCAAGATGTAGATACTTTTGACATTATATCAAATGTATCTAATGTTTTAAGTTGTCATGGAATTCAAATTTTTTCCTTTGAGTATTCAAATGATAAAGAGAAGATATTTACTAAAGCACATACAGAGCTTATTAAAAGCCAACCAGTATATGATAATGAATAAGATAGGGAAGAATTGCAGCAACAGTTGGAATTCTCCATGGATCAATGAGGAAATGTCTATCATTTCTATACCTGCACTTGCAACAAACATCCAACAACATATGATTAGTTATAAAGTATATGAGGACCATCATTTTATTGATGTATCAACTTTCATAGAGGAGCAAGATGGTTTTCTTAACCAAATAGAAATGTATTTTCATAAGTTTCATGATCCTGTGGATTTTTACATAGAGTTATGTTTTTCAAAGCTTTCTTATGATCCATTTGTTGGTATGATTTCATATCATAGTTATAAGTATCCATTTCTTACTAACCTATTGTTGCAAGCTTCATATCACTTGAAAATTATTTCAAACCATTGCATGGAAGGAGTTATTTTCATCAGTTCGATACTCACATGGTTGCATTGGAACTATGACTTCAATTAAGCAAAGAAGCTCATCTAGATAGATTAGTGTAGGTTGATGTACATAAATAATCTCACTCCATGAGCATGTGACTTTTAGTTTGAATTTATCTACAGTGTGAGTTCAGTTTGCATCTTATGACAGTATTTTTATTTTTCAATAAGGGGCAGATATGTTTTCAGGAATACAATATGCAGAGATGGAATGGATAAGGCACTTAACTTCATATTCTTGGAAGCTCACAAGGAGCATGCCATCCCCTGTGGAGCCAGACGTTATCACATATATTTTAGGTTAAAGAATCATGACACAAAAGATCTTATTGTTTTCAGATCTTGTATTTTAAACAAATTCCCAGGGATTATGTCATACCATCAACTAACAACCTCCTCGAAGTGTGCAAGCTATATTTTAGTTGACATTGTGAACTATTTAAGGAAGAGGGTTGTGAGTTGGATAGGTTACAAGCATCCTAGAGAAAATTCAAAATTACCAACATCAAACTCAAGGTCATCAGGTACTCCATGATCCTTTTTTTCTTGTTTGGAGATCAAGAAGGGTTTGGCTACTTTATTTTACTTTGGTGCTATGAACTGGCTCATGTGCTGTAAATTTAGACAGGCGCTATGAAATTCACTATGGAAGGTGTTGTAGAAACTTTGTTCTAAGACTGTTGAACTAGTATTTTTGACCAGTTGACTTCCATGAGAATTTCCAAGTGAACAAGGATGAATTTTCAAAATCCAGAGGAGGTTATAGTCAAGCAGGGACCCAAGAACATAACCTCTTTCATTTTTTACATAGGTGTCACAAATTGAGAGATTTGAAGGAATATTTGAGCCCTATTTTTTCATTTTTCATGATTTCACGTTTGAGACATGTTTTTTCCACACGTATTACGGCTAGCTGGAGATGAATTTCAAGAACCGAGAGAGGTTTTTCTTTGGAATGAGCTTATATAAAAAAAAAAATTCTCATATTTTACACAATTGTTATAGTTTGAGAATTACAAGTTTCATTTTGAATCCTATGTTTCATAATTCCACCTCTTGAAAAGCAGGAAGTTAGTTAAAACGTGTCATTCTTTGTTTGTAATTGTTTCTATTTTGGGAAAGGGGTTGGAGTTTAAATTGGTGAGCTCGAAAGGATATATATTGTTATACATTCATTGTACAAGAGGAGAGGAGGGTTGGATTCATGAGACAAGAGAGCAGAGACATGGAGGAGTAGTTTTAGTTGTTCATTTGTAAGCCTAAGGGCCTGTTTGTAATGACATTTTCTTCCATTAAAGATTCATGAGAGTTGTTATTAGATTGTCTTATTTGTTTTCCCACTTATTTTTTATCTTCTTTCTTGAACATATTGCAGGTTTTGAGGATCATAACTGCCATCAATTGATGGATTCATGAACAATAGAGGATCTATTGTAGCTTTCCCATTAAATCATTGTTCATTATTTAAGAAAATCTTTATCTATTGCATAAACGATCTCTGTATAATGGATTTTCTTCCTTTTTTCATATTCACCATGCTTCTACTCATAATTGTATATCTCTTTATCCAATATATAGTTTGATTTCCTTTGATCTATAGGATGTTATGAATCCATGTCCAATGGAATGCCTATGCAGACATTTTTTTTCCCTCTCCCTTTCTTTCCTAGTCTTGTTGATCCACCTACTCAAACCATTTAATTAATTTATATTCTGATGGGTATTGGGATTGCACTCACATCAGTCTAAGTGTGACTCTCATTGCTAACACCCTTAAATATGAAATTCCTCTCAAATGCATTCCATATAGTATTTGGAATGGACTCTTTCTAGTGCTTCTGTTTGGAGAATCATTATAAGAAAAAATTTCCTGGGAAAGAATCTGATCCCACTGGTTATGATGTCCAGTGACCAAAATCCTCAGAAAATTCCCTAAGCTTCGATTTACCATCTCAATTTTTCCATCTATTTGAGGGCGATATGTTGAACTAAAAGAAAAATGTGTCCCCAGTGTTTTCCATAGGTTTTTCCAAAAGTGTCCTACAAACTTGGTATCTTTGTCTAAAACTATACTCCTAGGAAAACCATGCAATCTGACAACCTCCTTGAAAAAAAAAAATCTATGTGAGAAGAATCATTGGTTTTCTGGCATGGTATAAAATGTGCCATATTTGAAAATCTATCAACCACAAAAAATATGGAATCACTCCCCCTCTAGGTTCTTGGCAATCCCAACATAAAATGCATGCTTATGGCATCCCAGGGCATGTCTAGAATAGGCAATGGCTGATACAAACTAGTATTATGTTTCTTCCCCATACTGGAAAACTATACATATATCCACAAAATTATTCACATCATATATCATACCTATCCAATGGTATGAAGAACTCAGTTGTGCTTAAGTCTTGTCATGGCCGAAATGTCCAGCCAATCCTCCACTATGTTTTTCTTTCAACAGGTTGTCTCTCATTGAGCATATTGGAATACATACTTGGCTTCCCTTGAACAACAATCCATCTTGAATTATATAAGCTATCCACTGGATTTTTTCCCTTAGAAAAGGGTTCTCACATGCTTCATAAGCCTCTTTAAAATGTGTATCTTCATGATACATTTCCTTAAGGTGTTCAAAACCTAAGGTATCCAATTGAAATTCCTACATAATCATACATCTCCTGCTCAAAGCATCAACAACTTTGTTAGCTCTACCACTAATGTGATTAATAAAAAAAGTAAAATTATGCATGAATTCTACCCATTTATCATGTCTTTGGTTTAACTTTTCATGTCTGGTTATGAATTGTAAAGCTTGATTATCACTGTACAAGACAAACTCCTTTGGAATGAGATAGTGCCTCCACTTTTTTAGAGCTTCTATTACAGCATTAAACTCCTTATCATATGTAGAATACTTTCTCTTAGTGTCATTCAACTTATCACTGAAATAAGAAACTTGCTTGTTGTCTTGTCTCAAGACTGCACCAATAGCTACTCCACTTGCATCACACCTCACCTAAAATAAATTCTTGAAATTTGGAAGAACCAGAATAGGATTCTTTGTTATCTTCTCCTGCAATACTCTGAAGATTTTTTCATATTTTTTTGTCCAATTAAAAGACTTGTGCTTTTTCTTTATAGTTTCCATTATAGGTTCACAAATGCCACTAAAATTACTGATGAATTTCCTATAAAAAATTATCAATCCATGGAAGCTTCTCAGCTCAAATATTCTTCTTGGAGAAATTCATTATTTAATTTCCCTCACCTTCTCTGGATCCATATTCAACTCATTTGAAGAGACCACAAAACCCAATTATATGAGTTATGTCTTCATGAAAGAATATTTCTTCAAATTTATCAACAACTTCTCCTGCTGCAACCTCCTAATCACTAATGTCAAATGCCTTAAGTGTTCTTCTTCAATTTTATTAAAGACTAGGATATCATCCAAATACACAATTACAAACTTACCTATGAAGTCCTTGAGTACTTCATTCATCAATATCATGAATGTTCTTAGGGTATTTGTTAAGACAAATGGATTAACAATCCATTCATGCAACCCTTCATTTGTCTTGAATGTTGTATTCCATTCATCTCCTTATCTCATTATTATCTGATGATAGCCAGTCTTCAAGTCTATCTTGGAAAAACAATTTTCTCCACTCAAGCAATCCATCAAATCATCCATTATGGGTAAATGGAATATATACATGATGGTAATATTATTGATGGCTCTAGAATCTTTTCACATTCTCCATCCTCCATCCTTCTTTGGACTCAACACAATTGGTATTGCACATGGACTCAAACTTTCTCTGACCAAGCCTTTATCCAACAAATCTTGGACTTGATTCTTGACCTCTTCATTCTCTTGAGGTGTCAACCTATATTCTTATTTGTTTGGAAAACCTTCTCCTAGAATAAGGTCAATGTAATGACTAATACTCCTAATGGGTGGAAAATAATGAGGTAATTCATCCACCACAATATTAATGAAAGTATCCAACAATTCTTGAATCTCTACAGGAAGATCATCCACATAAGTACTTGTAAGGATGACTCTGGGCTTTCTCACCATAGCAAACTACTCTCATGTTCCTTCTTGAATTCATTCAAGAGTTCCTTCCCACTCATGAGAAGTATTCTTGGGCTATCTTCTTCCTTTACTTGCTTATCCTCTATTGGCAGTAACATGTGTGTACAACCATTCTTCTCAAGGGTGTAAGTATTTTTTCTCCCATCATGTATGGAATTTATGTCAAATTGTCATGGTCTTCCGACCAGAACATGACAAATTCCCATGGGGATTACATCACACATAATCTCATATTTATAACCTCCTATTTTGAATTCAACATTGCATTGTCGACTTACCATAACTTGGTGTCCTTTCCTCAACCATGATACCTTCTATGGGTTTGGATGTGCATTTGTCTCCAACTCCATCTTTTCCATCATTTCTATGGATACAAAATTATCGGTGCTCCCACTATCTATGATCACCTTGCATACCTTGTCCTTGGCATTGCAAGAAGTCCTGAATAGAATGTTTCTCTAGACTGATTTTTCCACCTCCTTCTCTAGCTTTAAGATAATTTTCCTCATCATGAGGGATTTCCCATCTTTCGTTGCTTCTGCCTCAACATTCCTTCTTTGAGCTTCTGAAATGTGAGCTTCTCCACCTCTTTATTTCTTCTTCCTCTCAAGACATTCCCAAGACATATTTCTTGTCTTTCCACAAGAATAAAATCTCACTTATCCTCCTCTAATTCTTCCTCTTCCTCAAGAAAAAGAGTTTCTTCCACCATGTTGTCCACCTATGGAACTTCCTCCTCTTTTTGTATGAGTGTGATTCTTTCCTACTTCAGGTTTGGGTTTCTGGAACTTCTCTCAGACAATTCCCTTTCCTCTGCTTGGACTTTTCCCTCTGTTTCATTGGCTTTGTTTTCTGGTCAAGTTATCCTCCACTTTTAGTGCTGATTGATAAGAATATTCCACCATTCTCATGGTCATCATGTTGATTTCCCATTGGATTTCATATCTTGGGCCATTAATATACCTGGAAACATTTTCTTCATCACTCTCTCTATGTCTTGCTCTAATATTCAATCTATAAAACTCCTCACTGTATTCCTTCACTGACAAACCCTTATGTCTCAAGTTTTTCAATCTCTTGAACAGATTGATCTGATAGTCTTTGGGTATGAACTTAGCTTTCAATTTAGCTACCATCCTATCCCAATTTTTTATCTTTTGCTTACCTTTTCTCCTTCTGTCAGCCTGCAGTTCGTCCCACCATAGCATTGTATGTCCCTTTAGTATAGTAACAACATGCTTCACCTTATTTTCATCTTTGATATCTTCATAATCGAAGTACTTGTCTAGGGATATTATCCAATCCAGCATCTCTTCAACATCCAAGTTTCCTTCATACATTGGGATTTCCATTTTTTCTTTGGCTCCCATTCTTTCAACAACTTTCAACAAGTGTTCCTCTGCAGTGTCTTCTCCTACAACTCCTTCAACTTCCATATCTTCACTCTCAGCTTCGTTGATGTCACCAGCATTAGGTTCTCTTCTCTATGTCATCTCTATGGCATCTAATCTTGCACAAAGTTGCCTCGTTTCTTATTTTATGGATGGATTTTTTATAGGTCTGCCCCTATGTCTTATTCATGGAATGGTTCCAAATTTTCTTCACACAGAGCTTAATTATGGCTATGACACCACTTGATGTAGACCCCACCCTCTCACAGGCTCTGCGCGACCTCTCGGTCTAGGATCGTTCTAGTCAGGAGATGAAATTATCTCACATTCTCCCTCTAAGCCCAAAATATTAATGCAAGGGTCCTTAAACCTTCTTCCCAAGTGTAAATTTTCTTTTTAGAGAGTCCCTGAGTGCTTACAAATCCTCCCCGGAGACCAAGGACCAAAACCGTGGGCCAAAGCTACTTCCTCCAAAAATTTTGGGACTTTGGGACCTTCCTATCCCTCTTATCTCTTAACAAAAATTCCCCAAACTTCCAAACATTGATCAGCTATATCAACAGTCCAAAATGAGCCCTATGATCAATGGCCCATATTATGTTTTTGGGATTTGTCGACTTCTTCACAATGCCCTTTTTCCACAACTTTCTCGGATCACCGAAAATAACTTTATATCGAGTCTCAGATTGACGGTCCACAAGCTTCGATCAAATGGACGGTCCAGATTAATTCCCTTTGAGCTTTGAATATTTATGTTGGCTATCAAACAACACAACACTTTATATCTCCCGACGCCGAAATGTCAAACAATTTCTCCTGCCTCAATGTGTCCCCTCCTAGATTGATGGCTAGGATGCCTTTTGGTGATTTTATCCTCATCTACATAATGCTTTGATTTCGTCGAAGTGTTGAGTTCCCAGACCGCATGATCTTGCACCACGTGTCCTCTCCAATGGATGGTTGGGAGTTAATATGGGGCTTCGAACCTCTGCAAGTCTAAAAAGTACTACTCCATTTTTCTCGGAGTGTCATACCTCTAGATATACTTCCACATACCCTCCTATGATCAACGGTCCATATCTACTCTAGACTTTGGGACTCCTGAGATATCGACCTCCTCTGTTCACTATTCTCCTAGAGTGACTATATTTTGGATCTCCCAATCTGTTGATGTGTGTCCTTTTTAATGGATGACCCAAATTAACTACGGGTCTTCAGGACTTCAAGGGTCTCATCTCCAAACTTCCTCTAAAGCGTCAATCCATAGGAGTACACGATTTTCTGACACGTGTCCCCACTTTTTGAATGACCATGATTCACTCCTGCCTTCAGGACTTCGGGGGTCCTAACTTCTCCATGTGTCAAATCCTCTGAATATGCAAAGTCTGGAGGACTTCGCCGATTAAACCTCACATAGCCCCTATTGATCCAACGACTTTCCTTTCTCCTGCAACCTTCGAAATTGATCTTGACCGTAGATCTTTACTCCTTGATAACTCCTCCTTTAAAATTTCTTTACGACTTCTCCGGACACATGAAGTCTTTGAGACTTACAAGGTTTAAACCCCTCGCTACTTATCTAGATTGTAGGGTGATAAAATAACCTAGATCCTCCCGATCAAATCGCCACCATTCAACTTTTAATAAAAGAATCTTTCCCTCCTTGAATATTCTGACCATTATCCATCTTGATCTTGGCTGCACAAGATCAATAGAATCTTTGTCGCCTTCTTGTGTTCTCCTCTGATACTTTAAATCTATAGAATTAGAAATTTTATAAGTCCCTCCTATGGAAATTTTATACTTCCTATCTCTTTTGAGCTTCGTTCCTCCTAAATTTATAGACCTATGGCGCACTCCTTGTGTCCCTGAAACTTCTGATGAATTTCAGACTTAGATATTTCTGAGAAACTCTTAGACTTAGAGATTTTTGAAGAAAATATCCTCACGCACTCCTTCTGTTTGTCTCCTATGAAACTTCTTCAACACTTAAAGAAAGTGTTGGCCCGATGCACTCCTTTCACAGGTCTTCTCAAATATTTTCTCTCCTCTGAACAACTTTTCACGCTCTACACTTCAACTAAACAATTGTGTACTCCTTGCTTTTCCACTGTAAATTCATGTTATCTCTCCTGAGCTTATGAGTCTGTCTCGATTCGACCTACGCACTCCTTGTGGGCACTATGCACTCCTTGTACCAGAAATATCAGAAGAGAAAACAAATGAAACTTACATAAACATCAAAGGTTTCCACACTTAACCATGAAAAACATATTCAAGCATAAAAGATACATACACAGATAATACACAGAGAACATAAAGAAACATCACATGTACTCAAATAACTCAAATGAACACAACACCATACAATTGGAATCAAACCTCTCTTCTTGTATGCATTCAATAAAATATGTACATTGACTCATACAGTTCTCTACAACTCCTCATAAGCTTCAACAACTCCCTTAACAACAATAAAATTCAACAACAACTACAATATTCAGCAGCCTCTACAATAAAAATAAGCAACCTCATTTGGGAATACAATACATATATTTGTACAATGAGGGGCTTCTCGAGCCTTGCCTCCAGACTACCTTAGAGCTATCCTATCACAGTAAATTCATCCATCTACTAAGGACTATTACATTGAATGGAAATTACACTCAGATATGACTCGATATTCAGTATATGTACAACCATATCTGTTAATTAAAATGATTAGAAACCTTGGAATTCTTATGTGATGGCTCTTGCCTCAAAACATTTAACATCTTTAAATTACAATCTTTTCAAAACAAAAAAATGTTCTCCTCCTTGGAAATAAAAAACAATTTGAAATTTGCGCGTTGGGTGTTGAGTTGTCCTCCACCTAGCTTCTTTAATGCTAATGGAGATGCTCTTGCATCAACCAAAGTAGAGAAATTGGTATAGGAAATACATTTCCCCTAAATTCATAGTATTTTCTGGAGGGAAAAATGGTCCAGGACAATCATTCTTCTAGGATGTATGTCCGGATTAGAAGAATGGTCCTTGTAGCCCATTGATCCAGATTATTTTCGGCATGAAATGAGAGAAGAGATATAATAAATAAATGTATAGAGATATCTTGGATATCCAATAATATAACATAAATGTATCATAGATGCAACCATAAACACAAAGATATAGTAATACACAATTTTCTATTAATGAGCAAAAATGTACAAAGACTGTAAAAATACAGAGTGAAAGACTCATTAGAATGGTGGCAGCTTATCTCTGAGAAGAGATGTGACGGATACTTGCATTTGAAATAATATGATCATTACAATGAGGCTCCAAAGTCCCTTTTAACATAAGAAAAATCCAAAAACCTAACCCCGAAAGATGAAAATCCAAAAGGTTTACAGGCCCCGATGGGGATAGTTGATACATCAACTTCCCGAGGGTGTAACTTTTGCATACGATCTTCGTTTGGGGCGCTCGATACACCATTGGAAAGGTATAATCGAGAAGAACAACTTTTTACTATTTTAGGAAATTGCTTGGACCCCAAATCCCCAAAAACAGTTGTTTAGGTCCTCAAAACGACCCTAGAAGTTTGGAACATAAAAAATTGTCGAAAACCTACCAAGATGGAAAATTGTTTTTCAATCCCGTGGAATAGGTGGGTGTCCATCGATATCCAACTAGATCAATCCTCCCGCCTTAGGAAGCAATGGTATCCATTGTGTTGATTTCCCAAGGGATAGGGGGAAGTGTTTGTTGAATCTAAATCTTGGTGAGCTGCTTGTCTTGTTGGAGACATCGCATTGATTGGTTTGAGGAAGGTTTTCATGAACTTGTTGCTGGCGAGGTTGAATTTGTTCAACCAGTCGGGCTACATGAGATGTCTATGTGCAGACGGAATATTTTCACTTTGTTGCAGTCTTGTCAACCCACTTCTATTGGATAGAAGGTGCTTGGGATGAGATTGTAGTGGTTGTATTATCCTTTTGTTCACCTTTTGAACTGATTGTGAAGAAGCTTAATTTTGTAGTGTGAGATACTGCATTGGGACATTGTTTAGGTGGCATAGTCATCGGAACTACCTCTGGTATTCTGTAGAGATGACCCCCAGAGAAACAATGACACTACGGGGTCAAGACTCATAAACATCATGGTGTTTCCACATATATGTCTGGCCCAAGAGAACATCACAGACATCCAGTGGGGAAACATCACATAATACCTCATACTTGAAGGGTTGGATGTTGTATGACAATCGTAATTGTTGGCTAACATGAATATCGCATCCCTGGCGAAGCCACTCGATGTTGTATGGTTACGGGTGTGGTGTTGTCGACAATCCAAATGGTTTGACAACCTTTGTTGAGATGACGTTCTTCTGGATTCCACTATCAACAATAAAATGCAGTGGGGTCCCCTTCACCCACATCTGTGAATGAAAAAGTCACTCCCCCTCTTCATGATCTATTGGTTCTTCTAGTTGAATTGTTGCAGTCATAAAAATAGTTGTGGGATTTGCGTCGATGATCTGTCTTTTACCAGTATTTTCATAATCAAATTCTGAATCAGGGTTCGACTCCTTGTCTTTGATCTCGACCATCAATGATTTTTTTGAGCGACATTCATCGGTATTGTGCCAGGGGATTTTGTGGAAATCACACCATTTTCTAGTGTCCTTCTTCGTCTTCTCGTGACCCTTGTTTTCTTGTGGCTTGGACTGGTTTTTGGGAGGTTGTTTGTTAGATCCATCTTTATCATACTTTGAATGTTTCATATTTGCAGACCCGAACTCCCATTTTTTTTGGTGCTTAAATTTCTTCTTGATTTTAACAGCATATCGATAAGAAGCACCCAATGATGAGATGTCCAAAAAATCCATTTCATTTTGGATGTATCTTTGTAGATCCCCATGATATTTCAGAACAATATGTTTCTTGGAATATTTGATACCCAGCTTGGTGCACAAGGTATGGAAGGTATTGGTGAACTCCAACACTACTTGGCCCCTCTCTTGTCACAGTGTGGTCCATATCATGTATTGGTCCTCATAGTTGCCAACAGGGTAATATTGTTCATTTGCCGCATCCACAAAAAAATCCCAAGTGGGCTCAGCCCCATATATTCCAGACTCCTCTGTGGAGATTTGCTCCCAGTAAGTTTCCCACCAATGTTTGACATGGGGAAGATCCTTAAGGAGCGTGAATATGATCTTTTCTCTATTGAAGAAATTGTGAATAGAGATATAACCTTCTGACAGATTTAACCATTTTTCTAGGGCATCCGCATTTATCTAACCTTCAAATATATGAATATCAAAATTGACTTGTACCTTGAAAGGAGAGGTGCCTCCAAAGTGGTCACTTGATGAAGATGCGTCTAATTCTATTAGCAGGCATTGTAGGATTTGGGAAAAATTCTCCATCATTCCATCCCTCTGTCGCATGAGAGATTTCTCAAGAAATAGATTAATAGAATCGCCCACTCTATCATTTTTATTTTCTTCCGCCATTGAGGGTTTCTTGGGTGTGCGAGAGAAATTTTCCTCAAGAGAGACAAGATCAAGACCTAACTTTATATAATTAGACCTCTTCGAGGACATGTGCTAAAAAATGATCAAGAGCAACCTGCTTTGATACCACTAATCTGGATTATTTTCGGCACTGAATGAGAGAAGAGATTGATGGACAACTAAGAGGGGGGGGGGGGTTGAATCAGTTGTTACTGTGCTTAAAAAATTATATCCATTTTTAAACTCATTAGAAAACATTCAATGATGATAAAAATAAATAAGAAATAGAGTATTCAACATCAATCACACACATGTATAATGCAGAGACAAATATTCCTGAGGAAATCCATAAAGGGTGAAAACCTCTTTTTATTTATATGATAATTATTTTCTGTACATTATCATTCTTATGAGCACCGACTCATAATAAGGCTACCACCTCTATTTTTCAAGTTGCTACTTATTGAGAGCACCAACTCTCTGGTTTATCTAGCACCCACTAGAAGGAAGCACCAACTCCCTGGTTTCTCTAGCACCAACTAGAAGGAAGAAACAACTCCCTATGTGTTCCAGCACCAATTGGATGGAAGCACCAACTTCCAATCACACATCCACCAACCTATATAACAGAGAACAATATTTCTTCCTTGCACCACCCTGCCACCCTGGTTTCTATGGCTCCAACCAGATAGAAGTTACAACTCCCTGTGTTCAAGCATCGACTTGAAACTCATAGGACAACAGTCCTCCCTAGAACCTCCCTACCACCCTGAGCTATAAATTTTTCTATCAAGAAATTTATCACAGTGATACAATATTTATCAATGTCTTATTGATCTCGTCATTGTTTTGCTACACTGCTCTCCTCTGCCTGCATCAGTGTCTTCCTGCACACATTCCTTGTGCTTTCTATTCTTCTGCCTTTATGCTCTGTACACCATGTCCTTTCTATGCACCATTCCTCTTCTGTGCATTTTAGTTGTTTCACCCTGCCCCCTTCTACACACATGAATGACTCTCAATAGTAACATGCATAACATACTCATAAAAATATCAGCACCAATCTCTTCTCTGTTCTACATTTTTATAGTCTCTTTGCACCTTGTGCATGCTGCATGCACTATCCCACTGCATACACTTCACTGCCTTCATCATCACTGGCCCTTCTCATGATATATTTTGGCTTTACTGACTGTAACAGTATTTGACCCTTTTCCATCTATCAGTCAACTCTATGATGAGTTTACACTCCACTGGTAGTTTCCTCAAGACTCTTCGTCTTCTCTGTCGATCACCCTGAAGACTCTTTGAATTCTCTCGAAGAAACCATCAATGGTCTCTAACAGTTAGACCAAGGCTCTTTGACCCCTCTGGAAGCCACCCTATAGCTCCTCAAATTCTCTAGCAGATGCAATCACTTGGTTTTGGCAGTTACTGAGTGAAAATCTGCGTGTTCATGCGTTTTGGCGCCTTCTCTCTTCCTGAAGAAAACTTCACAGTGGGCGCTATCTCTTATGGCTAAGCCCCTTCCTTTCAGGTGACCTCTGGCGGTGACCAAGAGCCTATTCATAAGGCACTTTCTCAACTCGTGTTTTGGGGATCTGGGGATGAGGCATCTCGACTCTCCAAGTTGCGATCTTCGAAATGGAGCTTAGTTGCATGCCAGCTCCTCCCTTAAACCTTCGATGATGTGACCAATGGTTGTGACCACATCCCTATTCAAAAATTATTTTCACGATTTCACATTTTAGGT
This sequence comes from Picea glauca, assembly GCA_000966675.3. Lineage (NCBI taxonomy): Eukaryota > Viridiplantae > Streptophyta > Pinopsida > Pinales > Pinaceae > Picea > Picea glauca. Next base: position 127,990 of record JZKD02S1663514.1, read on the forward strand.
TTTCTCCCGTGAGTCTCATTGACTCCTCATATTGCAAACCCTAAAATGGAGATTGGCTTCTCTAGCTCCTTCCTCCAACATGACCACCGTCGGTGACCATAGCTTAACTCAAAACTGCATTTCGCAATTTCGCGTTTCAGGGATTCTCCTGTGAGTGCCTTGACTCCTCCACTTTTCAATACCTGAAATCGAGCCTAGATATGCTATCTCCTTGCACTCACGTGATCACAGGCGGTGACCAAGGGCCAAGTCCAAAAACGCATTTTGCATTTCACGTTTCAGGGATTCTATGAAGAGTCGTCTCGACTCTCCATGTCACAAACTCTGAAATGGAGATTTACAACTCTAGCTCTTCTCTCCAACTCTTGACGATGTGACCATGAGATATGAGCATTGACTAGTCATTTGAGCGCTTCTCTCTTCAGATCAATGGTCCATGATCTGTGGTGATCAAATGACTATCCTTTGTCCTAGAACTTCAGCTTTCGGGACTTTGGGGTAGTATTGTTGCTAAAAATCCCGAAACTAAACTCTCGGAGTGATGTCATTATTGCATCACTCAATGATGTGTCATAAGCTGAGTTGTTGCCACATGTCACTCAGAATTACGATTTCCAATGGCCTAAAATGCTGAGTAAACTTGACACTTTTCCTTGTATGATTTTTCCACATGTCCTTGCTGACATAGACTGCCACCTGTCCTTTCTGACATGGTCTATCATGAACTACCTCCTAGATCTGACGGCCCAGGTTCATCCTTGATCCAACGACTAATATTATTTCGTGATTTCACATATCGTGAGTTCGAGAGGTTAGAACACCTCATTCCTTTGAATTTCTAGTCAGTGAAGAGATGATATTTTGCCACGTGTTCTTCTTGGATCGACGGACCAGATTTCTCCTCGATCTGACAACTCAGATCATTTCACCATTTCACATTTTGCGAGTTGGAGGAATAGAGCACCTCGTTCCTTTGACTTTCTAGTCAGCAAAATGATTATATTTCGACATGTGTCCTCCAGATCCAATGACCCAAGACTTTACTCGATGGATGGCTAGGATTCCTTCACAGTTTTGGATATTTGGATGACTCCTGGTCTTATCCTCCTTGCAGCTTCACCAGATCTAACGGTTTTTGGTCCTTCGTAATTAATCTAGAGTTGATGGCCCAAATATTATCGTGATTTCACATATCGCGAGTTGGAAGGTTAGAGAGATTCCTTCCTTTGACTTTCTAGTCATCGAAATGATGAACTATAGCCATGTGTCATGCCCAATGATGGACGGTCCTCCTGTTTTCAGGACTTTATAAGCCTGCTTCATGTTGAACTTTAAAGATCGTGCAGGTTCTCCTAGATCCAACGATGGTTGGTCCCTGCGCTCAGATCTAACACTTGAGATCTTTCCTCCATATGTGCGCTCCTCCTATCTGAATTTAGATCTGACAGCCATTGGGAATTCGGAATGGGTGATCCAATGATAACTATCACTCCTCCTCCTGATCTTATCCTTCCTATGTGTTCTTTCCATCAATGAAAATCACATTGTTCCTATGAACATGCCAACAATCTCCCCATTTTGCATTGATGGCAACCCTGAAAGGATGCACTATTCTGCTTAGACCTCGATCTGCAACCATAGCATCCATTCATGTTGTTCTTCACTCCCCCTGTGTTGTTGCAGTAATTTTTTGGAGGTATCAGATATTCAACCAAAACAAACTCCCCCTAACAAGATGGATTCTCTTTAGATGTGAGATGGGATGACACCCAGCTTCTAATGAAGATATTCAAAAGGTGTCTTGGCTAGGGATTTAGTAAAGATGTCTATAATTTGTTTTGTGGTTGGAATGTAATGAACCTGAACAATCTGATTGTTGACCTGCTCTCTCACAAAATGGTATTTTATGAGAATATGCTTGGTCTTGGAGTGGAATATAGGATTCTTTGACACACTTATGGCACTTGTGTTATCACAATGAATTGGTATTGGTGCAATATATTTTACCTCCAATTCTGCAAGTGTTTGTACCATCCATAATACTTGAGTGCAAAAAGTAGCAGCAACAATGTATTTTTCCTTTGTAGTTGATAAGGAAATGGAAACTTTATTTTTTCTCAACCATGCTACTAAATAATATCCTAAGAAGAACGCACCTCCACTTGTGCACTTCCTTTCATCCATGCAGTTAGCCCAATCAGCATCTGAGTAGACTGATAATTGAAAATTTTGATTCTTAGGATACCATAGGCCTTAGTTCATTGTTTCTTTCAAATATCTGAATATCCTTTTAACTGCTAGCAAATGACTCTATATAGGTGCAGACTGATATCTTCCCACCATTCCAACATCATGCATTATGTCTGTACGATATGTTGTGATGTACAACAGGATACCTATCATTGACCTATATTAACCTTGATTAACATCAGGTGAGTCATCATCCTTTCTTAATTTGCATCCAGTAACCATAGGTGTGCCCACAAGTTTAGAATCTTCCATTTGAAACCTTTTCAACATTTCTCTTAGATATTTTTCTTGAGAAATGAACATTCCTTCAAACCTCTGAGTAATTTGCAGACCAAGAAAAAATGGTAGTTCACTTATCATAGACATTTCAAACTTAGAATCCATGGCAGAAGAAAAACTTTGTACCAATGAATCCTTATTACATCCAAAGATGATGTCATCTACATAGACCAACACAATGAACAAATCATTACCCTCTATTTTGATATATAGATTATTTTCAATTGTTCCTCTCTTGAACCCTTTGTCTTGGAGATATGTATCCAGACTGTGATACCAGGCACAAGGGGCTTGTTTCAACCCATATAATTTTTTCTTCAACTTGCATACAAAGTCAGGGTTATCTGACAGTTCCAAACCCTCTAGTTTCTCCATATAGACTTCTTTTAAATCTCCATTTAGAAAATCTGGCTTGACATCCATTTGATAGACTTTAAACCTTTTATGACAAGCATAGGCAAGAAATATTCTAATAGCTTCTAATATTGCTACGGGCACAAATGTTTCATCAAAATCTAGTCCTTCTATTTGAGCATATCCCTTACAGACCAATCTTGCTTTGTTCCTAACAACTTGTCCCTGCTCATTCAATTTATTCTTAAAGATCCATTTGGAGCCTATGACATTTTTACCGTCGGGTCTAGGAACTATCTCCCAAGTATTGCTTTTCTCAATCTGGTCAAGTTCATCATTCATGGCTTTAACCCAATGGTCATATTTATTGGATTCATTAAATTTCTTGGGTTCCATCATTGACATGAAGGATATATGGGATTGCTCAGTGTTTTTGATTATCCTTCTCCTAGTTTGTACACCTTTGTTTTTTTCACCAATTATCTGACTTGCAGGATGATTCTTTTGAGTGATTCTGGAGGAGGAATTTGATGATGTCAGTTGATTTGAATCTGTCTGAATATTTGCATCTTCATCTGGCTCAGAGTCTTATTGCTTTAATTCTTGGACTTGTTCAGCTTCAATTTCATCTATATCTTTTTTTGTTGATTCAATATTGTTTACCTCTCTTACTGGGATTTCTTCATCGACTTTTATGTCAATACACTCAACCAATCTATGAAGCCTCTTATTATAACATATGTATCCTTTACTATTTGCAGCATACCCTAAGGAGATGCCTTCATCAGCCCTGTCATCATACTTGCCAAGGTTCTCACCATTATTCTTTATGTAACACTTACTTCCAAAGACTTTCAAGTGTTTGATTGAAGCAGGTCTCCCATACCACAGTTCATAGGGTGTATTTTCGGTGTGTGGTCTGAGGTGGAATTTTTTAAGAACATGTATTGTTGTGTGTATTGCTTCTACCCAGTAGGTTTGACCAATGTTCTTCTCATTCATCATTGACCTAGCCATTTGTTGCACTATTCTGTTTTGCCTCTCAACTACTCCATTTTGTTGTGGAGTTCTTGGGATTGTGTATTATCTCTTGACCCCATTTTTATCATAGAATTCCTTGAACTCACTTGACATAAATTTGCTTCATTTGTCTTCTCTTACTGCCTTTAACCTCTTGTCTATTTGATTCTCAGTTAAAGCCTTAAATATTTTAAATTTCTCAAATGATTCATCTTTTTCCTTGAGAAAGGCAACCCAAGTAATTATGGAGTAATAATCAATGATCAACATGAAGTAGTTTTCTTTACTTGTGCCTTCCTGTCTTGATGGTCCACATAAATCCATATGGACTAGTTGGAGTGGTTTCTCTGTTGAAGTAGAACTCTTGGATTTAAACTATGTCCTGGTTAGCTTTCCTACTTGGCAGGGTTTACACACAAAGTCTTGTGGCTTTGATATTCTTGGAAGATATTTTACTGCCTCAGGATTTTTGATCTTGATTAAGTGATCAAAGTTTAGACTTCCAAGTCTCCTATGTCATAACTAGCTCTCATCATGTATTCTTAGATGACACTCTTCTCTATCTTCTTTCAGCACATATACATTATTTTCTATCCTTATGCCTTTAGCCACCACTTGTCCTGAGTTTATAGACTTTATCTTGTAGTGCTTGGAAGTGGACACTACTTCACATCCTTTGTCACACATTTGACTTACAATGAGGAGATTATGTTTCAGCCCATCTACAAGAAGAACATCTTAATCTTTTCATTTTCCATTACTTAAACTCACCATTACTTTACCCTTGATTTTACCTGGAGCATCATTTCCAAAGGTTATGTTTCCTGATTTACTTTCACTTAGATATAGAAAGTTACCTTTGTCTCCCGTCATATGTTTGGAGCATCCACTATATATATACCAAGGGGTCTTTTATATTTGAGCTGACAACACTAATCCACACTTGTCACTTTCTCTCTTCTTCCAAACCTTGACATTTTTAGCAGAGGGATTCAAATCCGGTTCATAGTTCTTTAAGCAACAGTCAGCAGCTTTTTGTCCAAAATTATGACAGATGTGACATTTTGATTCATTGAATAAGGGATCATAACGATTGTTATGCTTAACCTATGTCCTTATTTTCTTAACGATTGTTATGCTGAACCTATGTCTTTGTTGTGGAAGATACCTATACCTTGAATGTCATGATTTCTCATATCTAAATTTTAAAGAACAGTCTACAGCTTTGTGACCAAAATTAGAGCAGAGAAAACAATATCCATAGAAAAAACCTTGGTACTTGGAAAATGGTTGTCTTCTTTGAGAAGGTCAATTTCTTCCATGTTGACGATTTCTTTCAGAAAAGAGTGTATTATTTATATGATCTACAATTTCAATTATGGTACCCTTTTCTTTACTCCTCCTGGGCAGTTGATTATCTTCTTTTGTTTCTACAGGTTTGTTGTTGTCATATGTTGTGGATTTGACAAACTTGATGGGTTCATTGTTACTTGGTTGACCACTTCTTGATCCCTCTTCATAACCCAGACCTGTTTTCAGCTTTGGGTTCCTTTGTTGATTTAGAATGGTGCCCAATCCTTATGAGGTTTGATACTTGACAGATTCTGATGATACAAGGCTTGAAAATTTTCCAGCTCTTTCCTAGTTTTCACTACTTCTTCCTCCATAGATTCAGATCTTGCCTTCTTTTCTGATAATTGTTGTTTCAAAATGTCTTTGATTTTCTTTGCCTCTTCTAATTCCACTTTTAGCAGGGAAAAGTCTTCATCAGATTCTTTACTGCCTTTCTTGAACTATATCAACAATTGTTTTTTCTTTCTCATCTTAATTCTGAGTCTGTCAAGCTCTTCTAGTGCACTGATCAGTTCTCCTTCCAAGTCAACCACAACTTCTTCTTCATTAGCATCACTTCCTGTACTTTTATTATCATAATCCTCTTTGGCCATAAGCATTAATTCACTTGGTTTATCTTCAATAGAAGAGTCATTGTCTTCATTATCTGAAGGATCATTATCATTGTTTACACAAAGACTTTTTGTAATGTCCCCCACCTCTTAGAGAGGTGATGAGGAGACTCAGTGGCTTGGGCACCGCCACTAGGTCATAGTCTCACACTGAGGAGGGGGAAGTCAAGAAGTTAAAAGTTATATTTTTAAGTTGACTTAAGAAAGGAAAAGGATAAAGGAGTAAAAGATAACTCAACAGAAGAATAGAAGATTAACCCTGAGAGTTAACCTAACTCAATAGAGAATTAGAAGGAAAAGTATAAGTAAGAGGCTGGGGCGCACCTATTACTCATTTTGGTTTTGGATTAGCATTTTCTATTGCTCTTGAGCATTCAGTTTGGGGGTTTTGCTATACAAACCCTAGTGAGAAACTCAGTGATGAAATATCCACTCACCTTGTTCCACAGCTTGGTCTCTGGGATGAAAGACTCCTCCACACCATTCTAGTCTCAGCCCATCTCCATCTAGCGCTTCATAAGGTAGCAGGTCGTATTGTTCTTGTGTTTCCAGCAAGGGCGCACCATTCAGTGGGGGATTTCAGATCTACAAAGATTGAGAGGGATCTTGGAGATTCGGGCATCTGGGTTATCCTTATAGTTGCCCAATCTATCATTTGGCATATTTCTCGGGATGATTGGACACTTTTGGTAGCAGGGTAGAATCATTGAGGGCTTCAGCATTCTAGCAGGATGTGGCACTTTCCAGCTTGGAGGTTGAGCATTAGTACGTCTCATATCTTCTTGATTCAGTATTCATTGTATATCCAGCCTTTGGAGGCTTATTTTGTATTGTCGGGAGCATTTTGTAGCAACTCATATCTATTTCTTGTACGACCATCTGAAGTTTATGCCAGATCGTCCATCTATTGTATTGATCTTACATTGCTCATAATAAAAAGGTGAGATCTTTACTTGTGCTTCTACATCTTGAATATATTGTGATCTCCATGTGTTGATGAATCTTGTATGCACTTAATAACTCAATAAATTATTAGTAGTTAGTGATTCCAAGAAAGAATTGGCTTGGGATCATTACACTTTTCTTCTTAAAATTATTCTCTTTAAAGAAATTTTTTTGTTTGTGCTTCTCCTCATCATCATATGTCTGATCCTTTATTTTGTGAGGACATTTATTTTCAAAATGACCTATATTACCATAGTTGAAACATTCTAAAGGCAGTTTACCTTTGTATTTTTCTAAACCTTTCTTCAGTATTCTCACAAATTTTGATTCAATTTCATCAGGATCAGAATCCTCATTCTTGTCTGCTTTAAATGATGCTTCTCTGGAGGTGGGTTTATCTTTAACTATTCTCATTTCATATGCAGTCAACATTCCTAGAATTTGATCAAACGCCAAGGCTTTTAGATCATTAATTTCTTCTATAGCAGAGACCTTCGGGTTGAACCTATCTGGTAGAGATCTCAAAATTTTATGAACTAAGGAGGGTTCCTCAATTTTTTCACCAAGTGCTTTCATTGCATTTACTAGTTCTTCAACTCTTAGAAAGTAATTTCCAACAGTTTCATCCTATTTCATCTTCAACTATTCAAAATGTACTATGTATTTTTGAAGCTTGGCATCCTTTACCTTCTCATTACCTTCATAACTTCTAATGAGTTTGTCCCACATTTCTTTGGAAGTTTCTAAGTGAATAACTTTTACAAATTCTATCTCTGCAAGCCCGCTCAGGATAGCATTCATAGCCTTAGCGTTGAAGATGAATTCTAGCTTGTAATCCTTATTAGCTAGTACAATTGGCTTTATAACCAGTCTCTACCACATCATAGACATCTGCACCTAAATCCATTATGTAGGTTCTCATTCTATCTTTCCAAAAGGAAAAGTTTGTTCCATTGAATAGAGGGGCCTTATTGGTTGAAGTTCTTTCATAGATTGACATGTTTAAGCACTAGGAACTACCCTTAGATAAAATGGGCCAAATTTGATACCAATTGTTGGACAATTGAGAGGAGGGGTTGAATTAGTTATTACTGTTCTTAAACAATTATATCCATTTTTAAACTCATTACATAACACTCAATGATGATCACAATAAATAAGCAATAGATTATTCAACATCAATCACACACATGTATAATGCAGAGATAGATATTCCTGAGGAAAGCCATAAATGGTGAAAACCTTTTTTTCTTTATATGATAATTATTTTCTATACATTATCATTCTTATGAGCACCATCTCATAATGAGGCTACCACCTATGTTTTTCAAGCCACTACTTGTTGAGAGCACCAACTCTCTGGGTTCTCTAGCACCCACTAGAAGGAAGCACCAACTCCCTAGTTTCTCTAGCACCCATTAGAAGGAAGAAACAACTCTCTATGTGTTCCAGCACCAGCTGGATGGAAGCACCAACTTCCAGTCACACAGGCACCAACCTATATAACTGAGAAGAATAGTTCTCCCTTGCACCACCCTACCACCCTGGTTTCTTTGGATGCAACCAAGTGGAAGATACAACTCCTTGTGTTCAAGCACCGACTTGAAACTCAGAGGACAACAGTCCTTCCTGGCACCTCCCTACCACCCTAAGATATAAAGTTTTCTATCAATAAATTTAGCACAATGATACAATATTTATCAATGGCTTACCGGTCTCATCACTGTTCTGCTACACTGGTCTGCTCTACCTACATCAATGTCTTCTTGCACACATTCCTTGCGCTTTATGTTCTTATACCTTTTATTCTGTGTGCGCCATGTCCCTTCTATGCACCATTCCTCTTCTGTGCATTTCAGTTGCTGCATCCTGCCTCCTTCTACACACATGAATGAATCTCAACAGCAACCTACATAACATAGTCTTAAAAATCGGAGCACCAATCTCTTCTCTATTCTGCATTTTTATAGTCTCTTTGCACCTTGTGCATGTTGCATGCACTATCCCACTGCATACACTTCATTGCCTTCATCATCACTGGCCCTTCTCCTAATATATTTTATCTTTACTGACTATAAAAGTCTTCGACACTTTTCCATCTGTCAGTCAACTCTATGATGAGTTTACACTCCACTGGCAGTTGCCTCGAGACTCTTCGTCTTCTCTGTCGATCACCCTGAAGACTCTTTGAATTCTCAGGCAGAAACCATCAGTGGTCTCTAACAGTTACATCGAGGCTCTTTGGTCCCTTTGGAAGCCACCCTACAACTCCTCAATTTCTCTGGAAGATTCAATCACTTCGTTTTGGCAGTTACTGAGAGAAACTCCACGTGTTCATGTGTTTTGGCGCCTTCTCTCTTCCTGAAGAAAAATTCACAGTGGGCGCTAAATATTCTAGCTAAGCCCCTTCCTTTCAGGTGACCTCTTGCAGTGACCAAGCGCCTATTCATAAGTCTCTTTCGCGACTCACATTTTAGAGAGTTGGGGATGAGGCATCTTGACTCTCCAAATTGCGATCTCTGAAATGGAGCTTAGCTACATCCTAACTCCTCCCTTAAACCTTCAATGATGTGACCAATGGTTGTGACCGCAGACCTATTCAAAAAGGCATTTCGCGATTTCACATTTCAGGTTTTCTCCTATGAGTCTCCTTGACTCCTCATATTGCAAACCCCAAAATGGATCTTGGCTTCTCTAGCTCCTTCCTCCAACGTGACCACCGATAGTGACCACAGCTTAACTCGAAACTGCATTTCACAATTTTGCATTTCGGGGATTCTCTTGTGCGTCCCTTGACTCCTCCAACTTTCGGTACCCGAAATGGAGACTATCTATGCTAGCTCCTTCCACTCACGTGACCATGGGCGATGACCAGGGGCCAAGTCTGAAAACGCATTTCGCATTTCGCGTTTTAGGGATTCTGTGAAGAGTTGTCTCGACTCTCCATGTCATAAACTTTGAAATGGAGCTTGGAAGCTCTATCTCTGCTCTCCAGCTCTTGACGATGTGACCATTGTTGGGGCTCAGAAATGTCCTATTCTCATCCACCTTTCCCTTCATGCTTCTTCACATTTCATCGCCCCATTAACCTTTCATGATATCATTTCCATAAATATACTTGGGTTTCACCTTATTGTTATCCACTTCATTCATTTTAGTATTTAAAAGGAATTTGTGATTAAATGTTAGAAAATCAACATGTTTTCATATATATCTCAAATATGTTTGAGCTTTGTAATGTGTAGGAATATATGAAGGATTATTCAAAGGACTTCTCGAATACTTCCTCCACCATTTCAATAGTTGAGGAGATAATTCAATCTCATTCCAAGGAGAAGATCATGGAGATTTGGTTGGAATATCTTATCTAAGATATATGAGAGATATGTGTGAGGATTTAAAGGGATTATATTTTGTAATAATGGGAAATAGGTTTGTTATCACTGAAATTTTGTCTACACAGGGCGACAAGAACTCCGCATCATCAACACAACAATGAAGTCATTTGTGGCACAGAATGAAGTTTACAGCATTCCAGAAGGGTCAAAAACTATACAAAAATTGAAAGACACTTCACATCAGTAAGGTGCGCACGTATGCGCAGGATAAGAACGTGTTGTGCGCGCTTAAGCTCCCGACGCGCGACTGTCCACAGACAAATCCGCGCATCTGCTAATACGGTGCATTAAATGCTTAAGTCGGCCTCCCGATCGCCAATGGACCTTCCACCGAGATGATTTGACATCCAGATCAAGGTCGGTTCTACAAATTCGGCGAATTAATGGCTTTAGTGAACCCTAAACAGCACCGTGTTTACACCGGAAGCGAGTTACGTGACCGCCTGGAAAATGTTATAAATAGCAGTGAAGGCTCGTTGTTTCAGTAGAGAATTCCATGCAAAGTTATGTTGTCCAGATTCAGAGCTCAGTCCCTTTTGACAAGCCATCAGTCTGCGGCCTAATTCAGAGTTCTTTCACCCTCTATTTCCGTTCTACTCGTTTTGTAAGGAAAGCACAATATTGAGAGATTCGAAGGACCTTCCGTTGGAGGGAGAGGGAATCCTTATCTCTGCCCTCAGCGTGTACTCTGGTTTCCCCTAATAGATCAAGGCTGGAACCATTGTGGACTTCCTTGTCTCATGTTTGATATTTCTGTTTATTTCTGAATCGTTATTTGCTTCACAGCTGTTAGATTAGATTGTTTTCTGTTTTGTTTTTCTGCTTTTATTAACACTCCTGCTGCTGTAGATGTTTTGCCTTGGTGAACCCTGCAAGGCATGCAGAGCGGTCTCTATTTTTCTCATCTGCTGACAGATTGACCGAGAACAGATTGGCGACTCCACTGGGGATGCCAAAGGTA
>JZKD02S1663525.1:48592-69450 GCA_000966675.3 Picea glauca
TAAATAATGTATAGTGCATTTTATTAATAAAAATAATTGTATTGTTTAATTATAATCTAATAAAAATAAATGTTTTGTTTAATTATAATCTAATAAAAACAAATGTTTTATTTGATTACAATCTAACAATATTGAGGATTTGATTAAGTGTGAAAACTAAAAAATGAAACTATGTTGGAAATGTTTATACTTCTTTGTACATAGTAATTTACATTTAGATTAGTCATTTGGTAAACAATGTTAAAGTTCATTTTACTGATAAAAGTAAATATTTAATTTGATCATAATCCAACAATATTGTAGACTTTAAGATGAAATTATGTTGGGAATAAGCCACAAAAAATTAGAATATCTTTCAAGAGATGCAAATTGCAAGGTGAAGAATGTGTAACTTGACATTGTAGCTCGGTAAATGATGGAAGTGTAGAATTCTTGTATGCAGGTTTTCATGTTGGACTAAGGACATTTAACAACAAAAGTGTGGATCACTCATGTTGAAAAGGTGCAATTGTACCCTCATAATACTTTGCAAAAATTGTGATTTGCATTTCAACGTTGCAAAAGGGTCCAAAAGGCAGACTACATGATGAATCTAGGATTGGTTGATGCATTTAAACATCTAGCATTCAAATTGTATACATAAATCCATTTTCCTCCATGACATACATTATATTTTTGCAACATAAAATTTTGTAACTGAGAAGTTCAATAATCAACAAGTTGAAGTGATTTTCCTTCCCTTAAGTTATCAAATCCATTACTTCCATTGTACAAGGGTTACACTATCTATTCATAAATTGGACATGTACCTCTCCATTTTCTTATCAACAAAATTCTCTTCACTAGGCCACAATTGTTGTGTGGGTGTTTCTATATGTGTCACTGTGAGTTTTGCAACTAGGTTTGTTGGGTGCACTTCCATTGCACCAGTCTTTACAACATTTATAGGGCTCAATTTTGAATCAAAATCTTTATTTAAACTTTATGAGTGAGAATACAAATGATAGTGAATATTGTTATTCATAACTTTGGGATTTACTACCTTCAAGTTTACTTGGTCAACATTTTGGATTTGCGATATGCTAGGACCATGAATATTGTTATTTTACAAAAAAAACTTTATAATTGAAGAATGAGAATGGATTTTAGTGGAGCATATGTGAAAGCACATGCGAATGAGCTACATATTAATCATGTCAAAACAAGTATGAGTTAAAGTATACATATTAATCATGTCAAAACAAGTATGAGTTAAAGTATGTCTTCCCCCTTTAATGTATCAATAGCTTATGATTTTATAGCATTAAATTTAAGAAATAATGAAGAGAAAACACAATATATTTGCAACAAAATTAAATATAGAATTATTGATCTTTTAGATTTCAAATTGAGTTGTGTCTAAAACCATATTATTTTATATTCAAATTTTACATTAATCATTTTTTTCAAAGGTAACAAAATTATGAAAAATGTAATATAATCTTCAATTTATTACAAGAAATATCTAATCATCTAATCTATAGAGTGTGCTTGTACTTATGAATATTTAGTCACCTAATGCTTGGGCATGACTTGTGATTATTAAATGATGTGACTATTTAAAAGGTTACGACTCTTATTCATTTCACATGTAATATATAACCATGGGCCTTTTGTAAACAAATATACCATAATCAATATATTTTAAACATATTGTATATAAAAATAAATCCAGTCTTGTGATTATCAAGCTTTATTCTCCCAACATATTATTTCAAGTTGTTTCAAGAACTACATTAAATGCGTCCAAGTTGCACAATTGAGTGCTCCATTGATCTACAACGATGAGTTGTTCTGCCAAATGAGGTGTTTTGCAAGCCTTCATTGTTGGAAAATGTGGAGATCAAAACACATATTCAACGATTGTTGGATAAGCATTGCATCCAACCCAATTTTCCAGCGTGTGGATCTACTATTGTTCTAGTTCCAAAGAATGATGACACCTGTAAAACATTTGTGGATTATCAACTCTTGAGAAAAATCACCATCAAGAGCCAATATCCTTTTTCATGTGCCAACAAACTAACAGATCGACATCAATGAGATAAGTACTTCAATAAAATTTATTTGAAGTTCAACTACCACTAGAGTTGTATCAATTCAAAACATATATATAGAAGAAAACCTTCAAGAGGCACCATGTTGTTTGACTCATCAATGATGTTGTTTTCTCATACTAAATCCCAGGTGATGGTCTTGAGTACGATGAACAAAGTTCTCAAATCATATCTTAACTCTTTTGTGATCATTTACCTGGATGATATACCATTTTTTAGTAAAATCTAGGATGACCACTTGCAACACTTGGACCAAGTATTCTCAACATTCCATAAAGAAATTGTCAATTAATTTGAAAAACTGTACAATTGAGTATTCATAGCTTGTCTATATATTGGATTATGTATAACCCATGGACTCCACAATGATCTAGGAAATATTTTAGCAATTGTCCACTAGCTATCACTGAAGAAGATTCATAATTTTAACTTTAATGGGGGTATATCTGAGTTAAATATATATGCAATAGTGGGTTGGCCTAGTAGTGGATCCACATGGGCATTGAATGAATACATGTATATATAGAGTTCAATATAGTCATTGTTGTACATATGACCCTATGATTTGAGAATTATTTGAGAGTTGTGCCCCATGCCTATATTTGGTATACATTATGTGAAAGTGATTTTATTGTGATATTTTAAGTTTTGGGTTCCTAACAATATCCTGGATGATGGGAGTGGAAAACTGCCTCATGCAACAATTTTCCCATGCCGTGCACCCATTTAATTCATTAAGCCATGACCAAGTAAGTTTAGTGGGGTTGTTCTGCAATTTGAAGAGTTTAAATAGATCAAACACAAAGTTGTGATTTCTCAAGTTCTTACCTTACCTGACATTCAACAAGCCTTTGAGATTGAGGTAGATGCCTCTATACATGCCATGGGTACAATACTTCCATAGCATCTAGGCCCCATCATATACAACTTTGAGACTTTGTTAAGCACAATTATGAATTACTTAACATTTGATTAAGAGATGTACATGTTGATTAAAGCAATACTGTGTTGACGACATTGTTTAATAAAAAAATAGATTGTTATTCACAACGATCATAATACTCTCAAATTTTTCTAGACACAAAGCAAGATCAAGAATGCATACCAAATGAAGTGTATTACTTATTTGTAGTGGTTCAATATTGTGATCAAGTATCAGAAGGGAATAATAAAATTGTATACTTTTATCAAGACCAACAATAGTGGGATTCACAATATTTGTGTAGTTTCACTAGTTTGGTTCAGAGGCTTTTGAAGAATCTTATGCACATTGTCTCAATCTTGCGCACATATATGAAATGCTACATAATTGTACAATTAATCCTCCATATGAAGATTTTTGAGACTACCTATTGAATAATAGAATTTTGTACAAGTTGAGCACCATTTGTGTTCCTTAAGAAGATCACAAATCGTAGATGTTATGTGAGGCACACCATTCCAAAAAGTCATGAAACTTTAGAGGGGAGAAGATCATTTCCAATTTCTGTAGGTATTTCTATTGGCCAAAGATGGCACAAATCGTAGAAGATGCATAAAAAGTGTTCCCTTTATAGCATCTCAAACAAGAAAACTGAAGTCCATTCCACTTCCAATGCCAAGTAGACCATGGGAGTCAATCATAATGGATTTCCTTGGATGCCTAGCAAGAACCAATGGGAGATATTACCAACTTATATTGGTTTTGGATTGCTTTAGTGAAATGGTTGTGATGATACAATGCAAAAAAACAATTTCAACGCAACATGCAATGTAATCATTCTTTGAAAAGGTATTGTGCATTTTGGCATACCAACATAAATAATTTGTGACCATGACAATGAATTTCTTTGGGACTTTTGGTAGGCATTGTGGGGATTCATGGATACGAATATCAAGATAAGCACTTTGTTCCATCCTCACAAAAATAGTTATACATGGGTATCAATTCACACCATAGTTTAATTGGTTTGCATCTATACTCATAAACATCTAAAGACATGTGATTCCAATATCCATAAGTGAAGCACAAATGTAGTCACACACTACATAACATACTAGGCACTTCACCTTTTGAAGTATGTCTTGATTGTTTGTTGAAGAATCTATTAGTCATTTTGGGTCTTATACTCAAGGAAATGATAAGGAAGGAAGTCATTGCACATTGGCCAATGATAAGGTTATAGACCGCATTCGAAAGATTTAGGATTATATTCAGGAATTTTACACAAAAGTCAATGGAAAAATAAGGTTGATCATGATCAACATCATGCAAATCATAAATTTTGAGTGGGAGTAGATTTTGGTTTTGCCTACAAAAAGAGTGATTTTTGGAGGAAAACAATAAAATCAAACTACTCAAATAAACCCCTATATCATCATTGAATGGATTAAAGAAAATGTGTTGAAGTTGAACCTACTATCCTACATGGGAATTCATCTAGTATTTAATGTGGATCACCTGAAGCTCTACAAACCCTTAGTATTGGACTGTGATACAAAAGAACCAGTTGCACTCATGGTAGAAGAGCTAGTCACACTCGTGGTAGAAGAGCTAGTCACACTCGTGGTAGAAGAGATCGTCTCTAAAGTTGGCATGGATCTTGACGTAACAATAGCTTTTTAGTGAGAAGAAAATGCACCCATACATGGAACCACAAAAAATTACTATACCAAGCTAAAGGATAGTGGCCCCATGCTAGCAAGTGGTACACCTTACAAAAGATTGAAAGCAAGGAAAATTTCTAGGGCTAAATTTTGCCCATGGGTTATGTCATTCAGTTCAATTAGGTGAACTATGCTACATTAAATCATCAACTTGGAGATCGTAAAATAATGAAGTGAAATGAAAAATATATGCAATCCTTAGCTTCTAATATATCTCTAAATTATTACTATACAAAAGGAAAATTGTTTTTTGTTTCGCTGTAGAAACAAAGTCGTTCCTTTAGCTACAGAAAATAGAGTAAATATTCACTACCTTAGCTGCAGAAAATAGAGTTTCTATTCAGCTGCAGGAAGAACAAAGTATTTGCTAATGATGAAAAAACGATTAATAAATACATAAGGGTAATTATAAACACCTAGGATAATCAATATATTGGATTGCTAATGACAATATTTCAGTCATCTAAGGAAATGCAGGTTCTTGCCTCTGAAATAACAATTAATTGTTTGTTGTGTTAGTTACCCTGCGTGAACATAAATAAATAAAGTTGCATGAAATAAATGAACATAAATGTAAAATATCACAACTGAATAAACAATTAATACTAATAGTGAAGTAAATGAGTAGCGCACTCCTCCTCAGGGGGGCCTCCTGGCTCACCAAACGTTGCTTGAAAAGGGCTTATATAAAGTTGAACTTATAAACTCAATGCAAAAAACTCATGAATTGAACAACAAACAAAACTTTGTTGTATTAATTCAGAATAGAAATATGAGGTTACATCGGTTTGATATCATCATCTATATGTTATGAAGGTTCTCATATCTAGTATTTCTATACATTGCAAACAAGATCTTAGATCCACAACCCACAAATCCTCAAATCAACTGCAACAACATTTTATGAGAAAATCATTTTTAGAGAATCATTCACATCTCCTAGATCCTTCCCATTTTGAGGAAACCACTCATGTTAAAGCCAATTGGACTCATTCTTCACAAAACCCATGTCCTGGATTTCCAAAATCCACCTTCATCTGCTCGAAAATTGTGCCACAAAATCACCATCTGGAAATTGACGTGAGTTGATGGGAATATTTAACCAAGAGCTTGAGCTTCATTCTGTTGACATGGGCATGATCTAGTGAACACATAACCATCTCGAACCTTCTATCTGTAAAGTCCATGTAGTCGATTCTCATTTAGATAAGTGGAAGTATGAAAATCGATGATGACAGTAGTAGGAAGTAAATTGTGGTAGCAAGAACTGAATTGTGGCTACATACTTCATCAAGTGTCATTAGTAAACCAATCATAATCCTCTTTAATTCATTAAAAAAAGGAAATTAACGACAATTAACCACTTAATGCTTGGAATTTTGTATCGGTGCTTTCATGAGGAAATAAGATAAAGATGGCAATGGATGGATGGAAGAAAAAGGAGAAATGATCAGAAAAGAAGTAATTCTAGTGGTGAAAAAAGGTGTCAAATCAGCGACCCACCATCTCCCCCACGCTTGAGGGTTGGCATGTCCTCATGCCAATGAAGTAGACAACTAATAAATTTGAAAGTTTTGACAAAAATGCACAACCCAACTATCTCAACAATACCCAACAACAACATGTGATATGAAGAGAGACTTTTAGAACCATAAATTGGTCTTGTTGAGCTCAAATATTATCCTTAATAATTGATGAACTAGATAATTGAATATGAAAACCTAAGATGGAATCCAAAGGGACCATCTAGTCCTTGAGTAGAGCACAATGAGCACTGCGTTGCAACCATGAAAGAGATCATGTCTTCAAAATAAGCTTTGGTTCTCATCATATGCAATTCCATACATATTCCTTGTTATCTTAAGTATTGGCATCATGCCTGCTAATTTAGAATCATCATCATCCTCTTTAACAAAATCATGCAACATATTTTCTCCACTGTTTAAATTTGTTCCTCTTTCTCTCTTTGAAATCATCCTA
Organism: Picea glauca; assembly: GCA_000966675.3. Classification (NCBI taxonomy): domain Eukaryota; kingdom Viridiplantae; phylum Streptophyta; class Pinopsida; order Pinales; family Pinaceae; genus Picea; species Picea glauca. Next base: position 55,315 of record JZKD02S1663525.1, read on the forward strand.
AATTCCATTCTAGCCTTGACGCTATGTGAATTCATACCTAGATCTAACCTGCCAACCTATTTACTATCTTTCCTCCTCCAATCAAATCCACAAATTCTCCTTCAAATTAAATATTTGGACTATGTTACCATGTAAAACAAATGAAATGAATGTTTTGTTGATTTTAAATGCAGCTCTGGTAGCATAAAATTCTTGTGACGAGAGTATATTTTTCCAACTTTTTGAAAACCTTCCTTAAATATGTATCTTATTGAATGAAAGGAATATGCATCAAGCATAATTGTGCCAAATCATTTGGCAAGCCTGAAATGAGAATACCATCTGTATCAACCTCAGATGATTCAAATTCATTTTTCTTGGCACTTGGTTGCAAGAATTTTCCGAGTTCCCACTAATATATTGTTCCAACAAGATGGAAGGGATCATCATTATGGTAACTGAGAACAACACCATAGACAATAGAACATTCAAAAGACAATCCCACTAGTCACAACATCTCTAAAAATCCCAAACTGAAAAATTGATGTTGAGAATTCAATGTTAAAGAAATCTTCCAATGGTAAGAGGGAAAACCTCCATCAAAAGATATAAGAAGAGAATTAAAATTCATTTGGTGGTGATGGCAGCTTCATCAAAAAGTAGTTTGCAAATCTGAATTGTAGACTAGCAGATCTATGTCCTATCTTTTGGTTAATGTCCATCTTTACACAAGAAAAATCAACTCTTTGTTTTTGTCTTAATTCTATCTTACCTTCAGCTTGAAATCACTTTGAAAGAAAAATAAATTGACCACCGATCTAAAAATAGGTTGATAGCAAACCTTTGGGGAATCTGAAAACAAATCAGAGTTGTTTTCTTCACAAAATCTAGATACTTCCCAAATTGCCAAAATACACAAAAATACACATCCTAGGCTTGTTTTAAGACCAATTTGAATGTTTCAAAAGGGAGACAGTATATTTCATCATTTCCCATCATGCCATAATTCTACATTTTCATTTTCGTGAGAAAAAGATATTACTGTTCAAAAATACTCGCATTTTAGCTTCCTCTTACACAATGAAAAAAGTTTGAAATATGCCTTAAGAACATGTTTGTACAACCTTCCTTGTGCATTTTCGGAGAATTTCTCAGGCATAATATTCAAATTGCTATATGGGACACAAAACCCATGTCTCGGTTTTCCTTGATTTGGCATAGATTGCTTAAAAATAACGTACAAAAGTGCCCTTAAAGCATATTTGATAGTTTTAAAAATTTTGTGTTGACTTTTTGTTTGACTTTCTCATGAGCAACCATTTTGAGTTTAATGGGATCTGGTAGGAGAAAGAAATCTATCATAGAACTCCTTAGATTCACACTCGATCATAATAAAAATGATAAAATAATGTATGATAATGTGGTAAAATGGAGATAAGAGGTTTGAAGATGAAGGGTGAAGTATATTGAGAAGGTAATTTGCAAAGTGGAAAAGGTGGACATAAAATAAAGTGATGGAATAGAATATATGATAGGAATATTAAGCTTATGGTGGTCTCTTGTCAAAATTTCCTAATTTTTTAATAAATCAAAAGTTTTAAACTAATTTACCTCAAGTTTTACCTTTGTTTGTAATTCATATTTGTACTGCAGGTTGAAGTAGGATCCATGTAATCAAAAGTACGCTACCATAAGTTTGAAACTCATGGTTGATTTGGCGTTGATTCAGCTCAGGTACCCTGCCACTGCATTATGTGTTGACCAGAACTTTGACCTTGCTCTTGTGCTGACTTGGTGAACTCAAGACCTAGGTTGATAGGTGGATGGGATTCTTGTGCTGATTTGGAACCATCTCCAAGTCATGATCTAGTCCTGGGATGTGCACAACCATATAAAACTATGAATCTACTACAAAAAAATAGTTGTGTTAGATATCATTTTTCGGGATTAACTACATAGTGTAATTGTGATTGTTATAGAAAATTCTGATTGTAGTTGTGATTGTTATAGAAATTCTGGTAAATTTTATTAGATTGGCTTTAAAAACATGCTCATGCATCCCTTATCGTGCATTTTCTAAAAATTTCACTTGTGCTACTCAAATTATTATATTCTCCTCAAAACCCATGTCTTGGAATTTTTAATTCATCCTCATCTGCTTGAAATTTACGCGCAAAGACAGTCCCTAAAAATAGTCAACTACAAGAAATTTGTTTGCTACAACATTTTACAGGGGAATTTTGATAGCTACAAAAAATCTCTGTAATCTAAAAACTATAAAAAATAACTTGTTCTAAAACATCTTCATAAAGAAAAATAAGCTATGATCTTGTGCAACTATCCTCTGCAATATTTGTTTTTAAAAAAACATGATGCTAAGGTAGAAATCAAATGCTAAAATGTTTGAAATTATGTTGTTCCATTTTACCTCTCTGCTATCATAATGATTTGAAAATGATCAAAATAATATGAGTACTGAGTGCTTGGATGCTTGAGAAATTTTTTATGTTGAAGACTATCTGAATGAACTGGAACTGAATCTACATAGCTTTGGGAAAGTTCTAGAATTGTTGAAGATTCTAGAAATGCTGATGAAGAATCTAAAGATGATGTTGATGAAGATCTGAAGACGAAGAATCCAAATATGATGTTGATGAAGATATTGCTAGTTAATGAATACTTAAGAATTTAATTTCATGAGAATTTGCATGAAATTCATAGATTGTAAATATTGTGTTGCATGCTAGTTTGAAAGATAAGTTGATGTATAACAATTTCTTGAAAAATAGGTACATGTGACTTTCGACAGTTACTGAAATTTAATGTAACTACATAAATTCTGCAAACTACAAAAATTAACTTGCTTTGTGGATCCCCTTGAACAGTAAACTCTGGATTGGAATTTGAAACTCTTCTTTGTTGACAATCAAATGAGAAATATTACTGAAACCAAAATATCAACCGTGAATACTACTACAAAGAACCAAAAAATCTGCTACAGGGAAAGATACTGCAACAAGAGAGACATCCCCTTTTTATTTGCAATATGTAGAAAAGGTTGCAATTGTTGATACCATTAAACCATATAGTCTTAATCAAAACCTAAATCCATGGTACAATTCTTACCATGCGAATGGATGTACTGATGTTGAGCATGGAAATAAATCATTGGATTACTGACCATTAATGTATGTCGTCAACCAATGCAATATCACTCACAATTGATGCCAATGAACATCAAGGTACCCTAATGCATCCTATCATAAACAAATGAATGTGTCTGCATGATCTAATAGTCAAGAGAAATTAATGCATCTCCACTGTTATCAGCAAGGAAACCTGTTATTGAGGCATACAAGTTCCAAGGCATTATAAATATCTCTTGATCTTGATCCTAGATAAAGTGTTGGAGTCGATGGGACAAGACCTACTAGAAGGAAGGCCTTAAGGGATACCACATCATCTAGTACGATCATAGAACAAAAATGATTTGAACCATAATACAAGATTGAACCAACATGCAAAACTTATTGAGAATTTTGTCTGCCAGTTTCCTGGTTTTCAAACAAAACTTATGTCCAGTTGTGCCAGTAAACTGGTTATCACAACTAGATTTATTTTTGTCTTTACTATTTTGTTTATTTATTTATTCTTTTACCCTATCCTACTTTGATTGAAAAAAAAAATATCTTTCAAATATAGGAATACTTCCAATGGAGCCATGTGCGTAACATGATTACAAATAAACTCATATTTAAGTTTGAAAGATACTAGAATATGAGAAACCAGTTGCTTTGATTGATATGATGTCAAGAATTGTTGAAGAGTGAAGGAATGTTGTAAACTGATAGGTGTCTAGAACCATAATTCAACGTAGTCATGATGTCCTTCGTTCACTTTTTCATTACCTCCACTTTGTATGTCCTTTGTCATGCCATGTAGATCTTCTACTATTTGTTGATTGGTCTCTTGAATACATAAAGGATATGATGATAGGCATGGTAGAAATTCATCGATCTCAAGTACTAATGTCTACTCTCCATTAGATGTTTCCCATGGTTGTTTGTTCTCGTCTAGGTCTTCTTCTTGATGTTGCTCATGGAATTTTTGGTCTTTTACTTCTCGTAATGCAGGTGTGTCCCTGAATGTTGTTAGGATTTGCTCATTCTAAGATGCATAAATGTTTCCAACCATTGATAGGATTTGAGAGAGTTCTTGGAGTAACATTTTTTCTTTACTCAATAGATTCTTGAACATGCTTGAATTCTTCTTATTTTTTGATAGTCCGTGTCTTGCACATGGATTAGTGTATGAAGGTTCTTACAACACCCAAAAATAATAGAAACTTTTCTACTTTTTGAATGAAATCTACAAAAAAAATGGAGCACACTACATCTTGAACACCTCATCCTACTAAGACCACGTTGTCAGCAAGTTATCATTTGACATGAGTTAGTCTTTCCATGCATTCTACTTAACATGATTTTAAATGGTTGAAGAGAGACTCACTACAACTCTACTTATAGTAAGTGTGTAGGTTCTTACCTCTCGTCTTCTCGTCTCTCTTCCCATGCATTTATTCCTATATGTGTTTAAATGCTAAAAATAAAAGTAAATGTATTTTTGCACTTCCCCGGAAACAACGCCAAAAATGTTAGTCATCTCAATTAGGTGAACTCTACACATTAAATCATCAACCCGGGGATCGTAAACTAATAAAGTGCAAAAAAAATATATGTAGGCCTTAGCTTATAATCTATATATAAATGAATACTATACAAAAGGAAAATTGTTTTTTGTTTAGCTGTAGAAACAAAGTTTCTTTAGCTACAAAAAATAGAGTAACCGTTCACTGCCTTAGTTGCAAAAAATAGAGTTTATGTTCAATTGTAGAAAGAACAAAGTATTTGTTAATGATGCATGTATAGATTAATAAAGATACAAGGGTAGTTCTAAACACTTAGGACCATCAATCTATTGGATTTCTAATGACAATATTTTAGTCATCGAAGGAAATGGGGGTTCTTGCATCTGAAATAACAATCAACGATTCAATTAATTGTCTGTTATGTTAGTTACCTCGTGTGAATAGAAATAAATAAACTTGCATGAAATAAATGAACATAAATGTTAAATCTCAAAACTGAATAAACAAGCAATACTAACAATGAATTAAATGAACAACACACTCCTCCTCAGGGGGGGCTCCTAGCTCAGGGAACACTACTTGAAAATGACTTATATAAAGTCGAAGTTATAAACTCAATGCATAAAACTCATGAATTGAACATCAACCATAACTTCATTGTATTAATTCAAACTAGAAATATGAGGTTACATAAGTTTGATATCATCGTCTATATGTTATGAAGGTTCACATATCTAGTATTTATACATTGCGAACAAGATCTTAGATGCACAACCCATAGATTCTCAAACCGACCGCAACAAAATTTTCTAGGAAAATTCGCTTTAGAGAATCATTCATATCACCCAGATACTTCTTGTTTGAGAAAATCAATCCAAGGTAAACTAATTGGGCTCATTCTACACAAAAAACATGTCCCAGATTTCCAAGATTCACTTTCATCTACTCGAAAATAGTGCCAAAAAATCACTGCCTGGAAACTAACATGAGTTGACGAAAAATATTTGACTAAGAGTTGGAGCTTCGTGTTGTCGACATGGGCATGATCGAGTGATCCAAAAATCCTTAGATACCACTTCTCTATTTACATATATATACATGCAACATCTAACTTGATTCCGAATTAATTTACTGATCATATTGGGGTGGTTTGCATAATTTTGATGATGTGTTTTTTACCCAAAAAACTCATAAACTGAATATTATATTTGCCTAATGATGGGGTGACACAATAGAAAATAAAAGAACTCAAATTACGTACTTTTGTTTCATCTTTAAGTTCACTTTAATCCAATGAAAACTCCTTTCTCCATCTCAAATACCAAAATCACAAATAAAATGACTCACATATGTCAATTTAATGGATGCTATTAAATTTCATTACTCAAAACAAGAAAATAACTTCACCATTGAAATCTTTGCGAAATTCTGAGAAAATTGACTATAAAGTTGACCAATTTCCAAACTGACTCAATTTCACCCTCTTTGGCACGTAAAACAATGCATTAAATGTTCATTAGTGGTAAACTGAGACAAAACCATTACAAATGACCTCAAACAACTAAATAGACCTCAAATTCAAGATCCTTGTGAAAAATCGTGAAAAATGAGTATAAAGTTGCCCATGTTCCGTCAATATACCTCATGGCATGCTTTACGAAACACCATTTAACTTAGCTTGTACTCTTCACGTACTACTTCCATGTTGTCCATCTAGCCTCGGTAATCATGCCCTGTCTCGATATATATGCATACCTTGAACTTCGTGCAATCTCGAGATGTGTGTTGTCATGGAAATTCGTGCCCATTAAATAGGCTCAGGTTTCCAAACCTTCGACCAAAATTTAATGCAACTTAATGCCAATTTTGGTGGAATCCCATAACAACCGGGTGGTTTGGCATATTGGTTGGTTCGTTGGATAAATTGGCGGAGCTCGTGGGTTCTATTCCCCGCAACCCTCTCCTCGTGGAAATATTCGTTTGTTTTTATTACATATGGTTATAACAATATGTTATAAATAACATAGGTTATAACAAACTTACGTATGGTTTGGAATATCCGTTGGTTATTACATGTGTTTTATGGTATATAATATATACCATATGTTATATAGTCGTCGACATTTACATTAGCCCCTGTGCGGACTAGGTATTGGTCATATGTCATAACGTAAATACTAGGGGCTAGGGGCTAGGGGCTAGCCCTCGACCCCTTTCCCCCTCCATATGAAACTTAACATAAACTTAAATATATGTGTTGCCATATAGTGTTAAGTAACACCTTGAGGGCACGATGATATGGAGGTTATGTTAAGACTTTGGATGTTATGAAGGTCATGGGTTCGACTCCGTCGACTCCATAATTTTACACAACACTAACCAATATCGACTAATGAGGAGTTGCCATGTGGTGACCTCTCATTGGTTCATATACGCCACGTGTCATAACATGACTAGACCACTTTTCAACCTGTAACTAGGCCACTTGGAGGTACCATTTGTCCAGTGAACTGCCAATAACCATATGCCATGTGCCACCCTTGCAGTGGTGACTTGTGTCACCTCTTTTTTCCCTTTGACCTTTGACTTTCCATGTTTGACCCGAACTTTGACCGTGTATAACTATTGCATATGAACTCTATTTGAATTTTCGTTTGCGTAGTTGGAAATATGACAACGGGCTCTATGTATTGATGTTGTTTTTGGGACAATTTGAGACGGTCAATTTTTTAGCCTTTATGGATCCCCCAGGACCTCTGTGAGCGTTCTGGATCCTCCTGGACCTCTGTGAGCATTCTGGATCCTCTTGGACTTTTGTGAGCGTTCCTCAAATCCTCCTAGATCACACCTTCCCACTAAAGAACTTTTGGACCTCCGAAAGTATATACTTTCAACAACTTAGTGATGATAATTCACTCTTCCATCTTGTTGATTCTTTTGGAATTTAGTTTTCATCTTGGGTCTTCGGTCTTAGGTACCAAATCAGTGTGCTTTTGTCTGCTTCTATGGAATATAGCTTTGACTATGGCCTCTGGCACCGTCACTAATATAATATAGCTCTGGTTCTTACTCATATATTCCCTAACAACAAAAGTCTTGTTCACTAAATCTCTGCAATACATGTATCATGTATTTCGACATCCATTCCCATCTCCTTCTGTTGAAAATAGTCTATCTCAGGAAATATGAAATCAAATCGAATGTTGATCTATGCCTTGCCCATTTGGACTCGTTGTTATTGTACTGTCGATGTATCTGTAGGAGTCCCTAAATTAATACTCTATCCATTGTCGCGTCTGCCTTGAAAACAATTCTACTAGTACTATATCATATGTACATGCCTTGATTGTTTCTATTCAAGGTATACATACACACAAACATGACATAGTATTTAAAAATGCTTATAGCATGCACCTTTATGCCTCTTATTTATGAAGAGGATTATTTTTCCTTTAACAACTCTAGAAAGTTTTGCATTACTTTGATGCTCTTTCTGCTTCTAATCTACATGTTCCAACTGCCTGCATCCTTATGTTCCTTCACCTCTGGTTCTTCAGAATAAAAAATGTTGTATTAAACAATTCGATCCATATGTAGCCCTTTAGCTGATAACAAGACGACACAATTGTCCATACTATTGTCTAAAGGCTTTGAAATCTTTACAACGAGATTCCTTTCACTGTAGAACAATATGTATAGGTGTCTATCTAGAAATCTCTCTAACGAGATTCCTATCACTCTATAACAAAATGTAAAGGTGGCTATCTATAAATCTCTATAACGAGATTCCTCTCACTCTCAACATCATATAAGGTGGAAATATAGAAACTCTCTTACAAAATTCCTCTCACTCATACAAGGTGGAAATATAGAAACTTACAAAGTCCCTCTCACTCTTATAATTTACAATGAGTGGCTTACAATCCTTCAAATAAAATTCAGGAGATTCACACATATGCATATTGCATTCACAAATATAAATATTTACAAAATTTTAAAGATGGTTTGCTTATGGACTCATTCTGCCCAGTGTACTGGGAGGAGTCTCACAACTTCCTACCTTTAACAATGCCTCTGACGTTGATGTTGAATCTGACATTGAATTTGATGCAGAATCTGATGCCAAATTCAAGTAACCATTAGACCAAACTATCGGTCTTCCCGGTAACCTATATAACCTCTCCTTGTGCATACCAAGAACTATGGCTATGTTTGAAGTAGCTTCCCTTGAATACACAAGTATTCGACCATTCTGGAATGTGACTACATAACCATCATCCTCAAATGTTGCAACTGAGAGTAGGTTTACCTTAAGTATGGAACATACAACATATGTTCGATTCCCAGAAATCCTCCCGACTTGAGCTGGAATCTTACGTATCCATGCCCCCTTATTGCTTCTCTGGTGTTAGTTCCAGATCCCACAAAGCAATCTGTGTCGAATTTTGAGAAAGTTAAAAATACTGATCTCATCTCGGTCACATGGCGAGATGAGCCACTATCCACGAACCGTTCTTCGATGTCTTCATATATCACCTTGCCAAGACCAACCATCAGAAAGTATTATTTCCCAAGCCTCCCAGTAATACTATTGACTTAATCTGGAGTTGTCACTTTTCTTCTCGCAAGTGTCTCTACATCTTTTTTGTTTTGCTTCAGACATAAGTGCGGGTAAAGTGTCCAACACTTCTCAATCTGGTGTCCACTCTTACCAAAATAAGAGCAGAGTGTCTTGTTTCACGATCCCTTCTTATCATTTCTCCTTTTGCTCTGATTTGAGAAACGATCTGCCTTCTTTTTGGAGGGATTTACTTGCATAGACTATCTTCTTCGACACTTCTCCACATCATGCTTGCTAGTTCTACAGGAAGCACATGGATAACTAGACCATTCACCAGTGGAAAAAGTCTTTATTCATTCTCTTGTAGCATGCACATATTTCCCTGAAGATGCCTTACACATGTTACTCTTCTCTGGACTGGAAGGTAAGGCCAATTGCTTATGAAGGACTTCTTCATATGAAGTTCTCTTTGCTTTAGCTACCCTCGAGCATTCTCCATCTTGTTGGGAAGAATAATATTGTGAATAGTCTTATTTATCGATCATGTTCTTGGAGGCAAATAGTCTCTCTTGCAGTGGAGACTTATCATTCTCTGCTTGTCCAACTTTACTAATTGATGGTGCCAATATCTACAACTTTCTTTATAATTCATGAAAAATACTCATGTGAAAATCTTCATGACATAACAGTCAATCTTGCAGCCTTTGCTTCTCTTTCTCAAGAGCTTGCAACTGCATTCTTAGCTTAGAATTCTCCTTTTGGGTTTGTCGATTAATGTTCTTTTGCAGTCTTAATTTCATAAGAACTTTACTCATCTTGTTTTCTTGATAAGAGTCTTCAAGATCTTCACCAACTAAACTCTTGAATCTCATCACAACAATAGCTTGCAATACACACCAAAACTAGCTATGATACCACTTGATCTGAAAATCCTTAGATACCACTTCTCTCTTTACATATATATACATGCAACATCTATCTTGATTCAGAATTAATTTACTGATCGTATTGGGGTGGTTTGCAGAATTTTGATGGTGTTTTTTACCCAAAAAACTCATAAATTGAAGATTAGTTTTTCTTAATGATGAGGTGACACAACAGAAAATAAAAGAACTCAAATCACATATTTTTGTTTCATCTTTAAGTTCTCTTTAATCCAATGAAAACCGCTTTCTCCATCTCAACTACCAAAATCACATATAAAATGACTCACATATGCCAATTTAATGGATTATNGGTATATAATATATACCATATGTTATATAGTCATCGACATTTACATTAGCCCCCATGCGGACTAGGTATTGGTCATATGTCATAACATAAATACTAGGGGCTAGGGGCTAGGGGCTAGCCCTCGACCCCTTTCCCCCTCCATATGAAACTTAACATAAACTTAAATATATGTGTTGCCATATAGTGTTAAGTAACACCATGAGGGCACGATGATATGGAGGTTATGCTAAGACTTTGGATGTTATGGAGGTCATGGGTTCGACTCCGTCGACTCCATAATTTTACACAACACTAACCAATATCGATTAATGAGGAGTTGCCATGTGGCGACCTCTCATTGGTTCATATACGCCACGTGTCATAACATGACTAGACCACTTTTCAACCTGTAACTAGGCCACTTGGAGGTACCATTTGTCTAGTCAACTGCCAATAACCATATGCCATGTGCCACCCTTGCAGTGGTGACTTGTGTCACCTCTTTTTTCCCTTTGACCTTTGACTTTCCATGTTTGACCCGAACTTTGACCGTGTATAACTATTGCATATGAACTCTATTTGAATTTTCGTTTGCGTAGTTGGAAATATGACAACGGGCTCTATGTATTGATGTTGTTTTTGGGACAATTTGAGACGGTCAATTTTTTAGCCTTTATGGATCCCCCAGGACCTCTGTGAGCGTTCTGGATCCTCCTGGACCTCTGTGAGCATTCTGGATCCTCTTGGACTTTTGTGAGCGTTCCTCAAATCCTCCTAGATCACACCTTCCCACTAAAGAACTTTTGGACCTCCGAAAGTATATACTTTCAACAACTTAGTGATGATAATTCACTCTTCCATCTTGTTGATTCTTTTGGAATTTAGTTTTCATCTTGGGTCTTCGGTCTTAGGTACCAAATCAGTGTGCTTTTGTCTGCTTCTATGGAATATAGCTTTGACTATGGCCTCTGGCACCGTCACTAATATAATATAGCTCTGGTTCTTACTCATATATTCCCTAACAACAAAAGTCTTGTTCACTAAATCTCTGCAATACATGTATCATGTATTTCGACATCCATTCCCATCTCCTTCTGTTGAAAATAGTCTATCTCAGGAAATATGAAATCAAATCGAATGTTGATCTATGCCTTGCCCATTTGGACTCGTTGTTATTGTACTGTCGATGTATCTGTAGGAGTCCCTAAATTAATACTCTATCCATTGTCGCGTCTGCCTTGAAAACAATTCTACTAGTACTATATCATATGTACATGCCTTGATTGTTTCTATTCAAGGTATACATACACACAAACATGACATAGTATTTAAAAATGCTTATAGCATGCACCTTTATGCCTCTTATTTATGAAGAGGATTATTTTTCCTTTAACAACTCTAGAAAGTTTTGCATTACTTTGATGCTCTTTCTGCTTCTAATCTACATGTTCCAACTGCCTGCATCCTTATGTTCCTTCACCTCTGGTTCTTCAGAATAAAAAATGTTGTATTAAACAATTCGATCCATATGTAGCCCTTTAGCTGATAACAAGACGACACAATTGTCCATACTATTGTCTAAAGGCTTTGAAATCTTTACAACGAGATTCCTTTCACTGTAGAACAATATGTATAGGTGTCTATCTAGAAATCTCTCTAACGAGATTCCTATCACTCTATAACAAAATGTAAAGGTGGCTATCTATAAATCTCTATAACGAGATTCCTCTCACTCTCAACATCATATAAGGTGGAAATATAGAAACTCTCTTACAAAATTCCTCTCACTCATACAAGGTGGAAATATAGAAACTTACAAAGTCCCTCTCACTCTTATAATTTACAATGAGTGGCTTACAATCCTTCAAATAAAATTCAGGAGATTCACACATATGCATATTGCATTCACAAATATAAATATTTACAAAATTTTAAAGATGGTTTGCTTATGGACTCATTCTGCCCAGTGTACTGGGAGGAGTCTCACAACTTCCTACCTTTAACAATGCCTCTGACGTTGATGTTGAATCTGACATTGAATTTGATGCAGAATCTGATGCCAAATTCAAGTAACCATTAGACCAAACTATCGGTCTTCCCGGTAACCTATATAACCTCTCCTTGTGCATACCAAGAACTATGGCTATGTTTGAAGTAGCTTCCCTTGAATACACAAGTATTCGACCATTCTGGAATGTGACTACATAACCATCATCCTCAAATGTTGCAACTGAGAGTAGGTTTACCTTAAGTATGGAACATACAACATATGTTCGATTCCCAGAAATCCTCCCGACTTGAGCTGGAATCTTACGTATCCATGCCCCCTTATTGCTTCTCTGGTGTTAGTTCCAGATCCCACAAAGCAATCTGTGTCGAATTTTGAGAAAGTTAAAAATACTGATCTCATCTCGGTCACATGGCGAGATGAGCCACTATCCACGAACCGTTCTTCGATGTCTTCATATATCACCTTGCCAAGACCAACCATCAGAAAGTATTATTTCCCAAGCCTCCCAGTAATACTATTGACTTAATCTGGAGTTGTCACTTTTCTTCTCGCAAGTGTCTCTACATCTTTTTTGTTTTGCTTCAGACATAAGTGCGGGTAAAGTGTCCAACACTTCTCAATCTGGTGTCCACTCTTACCAAAATAAGAGCAGAGTGTCTTGTTTCACGATCCCTTCTTATCATTTCTCCTTTTGCTCTGATTTGAGAAACGATCTGCCTTCTTTTTGGAGGGATTTACTTGCATAGACTATCTTCTTCGACACTTCTCCACATCATGCTTGCTAGTTCTACAGGAAGCACATGGATAACTAGACCATTCACCAGTGGAAAAAGTCTTTATTCATTCTCTTGTAGCATGCACATATTTCCCTGAAGATGCCTTACACATGTTACTCTTCTCTGGACTGGAAGGTAAGGCCAATTGCTTATGAAGGACTTCTTCATATGAAGTTCTCTTTGCTTTAGCTACCCTCGAGCATTCTCCATCTTGTTGGGAAGAATAATATTGTGAATAGTCTTATTTATCGATCATGTTCTTGGAGGCAAATAGTCTCTCTTGCAGTGGAGACTTATCATTCTCTGCTTGTCCAACTTTACTAATTGATGGTGCCAATATCTACAACTTTCTTTATAATTCATGAAAAATACTCATGTGAAAATCTTCATGACATAACAGTCAATCTTGCAGCCTTTGCTTCTCTTTCTCAAGAGCTTGCAACTGCATTCTTAGCTTAGAATTCTCCTTTTGGGTTTGTCGATTAATGTTCTTTTGCAGTCTTAATTTCATAAGAACTTTACTCATCTTGTTTTCTTGATAAGAGTCTTCAAGATCTTCACCAACTAAACTCTTGAATCTCATCACAACAATAGCTTGCAATACACACCAAAACTAGCTATGATACCACTTGATCTGAAAATCCTTAGATACCACTTCTCTCTTTACATATATATACATGCAACATCTATCTTGATTCAGAATTAATTTACTGATCGTATTGGGGTGGTTTGCAGAATTTTGATGGTGTTTTTTACCCAAAAAACTCATAAATTGAAGATTAGTTTTTCTTAATGATGAGGTGACACAACAGAAAATAAAAGAACTCAAATCACATATTTTTGTTTCATCTTTAAGTTCTCTTTAATCCAATGAAAACCGCTTTCTCCATCTCAACTACCAAAATCACATATAAAATGACTCACATATGCCAATTTAATGGATTAT
>JZKD02S1663525.1:69460-84163 GCA_000966675.3 Picea glauca
GGCACAACTCTCAAATAATTCTCAAATCATAGGGTCATATGTACAACAATGACTATATTGAACTCTATATATACATGTATTCATTCAATGCCCATGTGGATCCACTACTAGGCCAACCCACTATTGCATATATATTTAACTCAGATATACCCCCATTAAAGTTAAAATTATGAATCTTCTTCAGTGATAGCTAGTGGACAATTGCTAAAATATTTCCTAGATCATTGTGGAGTCCATGGGTTATACATAATCCAATATATAGACAAGCTATGAATACTCAATTGTACAGTTTTTCAAATTAATTGACAATTTCTTTATGGAATGTTGAGAATACTTGGTCCAAGTGTTGCAAGTGGTCATCCTAGATTTTACTAAAAAATGGTATATCATCCAGGTAAATGATCACAAAAGAGTTAAGATATGATTTGAGAACTTTGTTCATCGTACTCAAGACCATCACCTGGGATTTAGTATGAGAAAACAACATCATTGATGAGTCAAACAACATGGTGCCTCTTGAAGGTTTTCTTCTATATATATGTTTTGAATTGATACAACTCTAGTGGTAGTTGAACTTCAAATAAATTTTATTGAAGTACTTATCTCATTGATGTCGATCTGTTAGTTTGTTGGCACATGAAAAAGGATATTGGCTCTTGATGGTGATTTTTCTCAAGAGTTGATAATCCACAAATGTTTTACAGGTGTCATCATTCTTTGGAACTAGAACAATAGTAGATCCACACGCTGGAAAATTGGGTTGGATGCAATGCTTATCCAACAATCGTTGAATATGTGTTTTGATCTCCACATTTTCCAACAATGAAGGCTTGCAAAACACCTCATTTGGCAGAACAACTCATCGTTGTAGATCAATGGAGCACTCAATTGTGCAACTTGGACGCATTTAATGTAGTTCTTGAAACAACTTGAAATAATATGTTGGGAGAATAAAGCTTGATAATCACAAGACTGGATTTATTTTTATATACAATATGTTTAAAATATATTGATTATGGTATATTTGTTTACAAAAGGCCCATGGTTATATATTACATGTGAAATGAATAAGAGTCGTAACCTTTTAAATAGTCACATCATTTAATAATCACAAGTCATGCCCAAGCATTAGGTGACTAAATATTCATAAGTACAAGCACACTCTATAGATTAGATGATTAGATATTTCTTGTAATAAATTGAAGATTATATTACATTTTTCATAATTTTGTTACCTTTGAAAAAAATGATTAATGTAAAATTTGAATATAAAATAATATGGTTTTAGACACAACTCAATTTGAAATCTAAAAGATCAATAATTCTATATTTAATTTTGTTGCAAATATATTGTGTTTTCTCTTCATTATTTCTTAAATTTAATGCTATAAAATCATAAGCTATTGATACATTAAAGGGGGAAGACATACTTTAACTCATACTTGTTTTGACATGATTAATATGTATACTTTAACTCATACTTGTTTTGACATGATTAATATGTAGCTCATTCGCATGTGCTTTCACATATGCTCCACTAAAATCCATTCTCATTCTTCAATTATAAAGTTTTTTTTGTAAAATAACAATATTCATGGTCCTAGCATATCGCAAATCCAAAATGTTGACCAAGTAAACTTGAAGGTAGTAAATCCCAAAGTTATGAATAACAATATTCACTATCATTTGTATTCTCACTCATAAAGTTTAAATAAAGATTTTGATTCAAAATTGAGCCCTATAAATGTTGTAAAGACTGGTGCAATGGAAGTGCACCCAACAAACCTAGTTGCAAAACTCACAGTGACACATATAGAAACACCCACACAACAATTGTGGCCTAGTGAAGAGAATTTTGTTGATAAGAAAATGGAGAGGTACATGTCCAATTTATGAATAGATAGTGTAACCCTTGTACAATGGAAGTAATGGATTTGATAACTTAAGGGAAGGAAAATCACTTCAACTTGTTGATTATTGAACTTCTCAGTTACAAAATTTTATGTTGCAAAAATATAATGTATGTCATGGAGGAAAATGGATTTATGTATACAATTTGAATGCTAGATGTTTAAATGCATCAACCAATCCTAGATTCATCATGTAGTCTGCCTTTTGGACCCTTTTGCAACGTTGAAATGCAAATCACAATTTTTGCAAAGTATTATGAGGGTACAATTGCACCTTTTCAACATGAGTGATCCACACTTTTGTTGTTAAATGTCCTTAGTCCAACATGAAAACCTGCATACAAGAATTCTACACTTCCATCATTTACCGAGCTACAATGTCAAGTTACACATTCTTCACCTTGCAATTTGCATCTCTTGAAAGATATTCTAATTTTTTGTGGCTTATTCCCAACATAATTTCATCTTAAAGTCTACAATATTGTTGGATTATGATCAAATTAAATATTTACTTTTATCAGTAAAATGAACTTTAACATTGTTTACCAAATGACTAATCTAAATGTAAATTACTATGTACAAAGAAGTATAAACATTTCCAACATAGTTTCATTTTTTAGTTTTCACACTTAATCAAATCCTCAATATTGTTAGATTGTAATCAAATAAAACATTTGTTTTTATTAGATTATAATTAAACAAAACATTTATTTTTATTAGATTATAATTAAACAATACAATTATTTTTATTAATAAAATGCACTATACATTATTTAGAGACTAAGTAATCTAAATGTTAATTACTTTTCATCATTTTTTATATATTAACTTATACAAAAATTGAGTGCATAATCTAAGAAACAAATGACTTAGTTTTATACATGAGAAATAAATACAAAAATTAAAAATAAACAAAAAAATTTCAAAAATAATTTTTTTTGTCTTTTTTTTTTAAATTTTCAAATTAAAATTATTATCATCTTATATATTTGATGGGAGACTGATTTCCTTTAATTTTAAACTCAATTATTATGTTTAGTAAAATTTATAAAATCTTTTTATTTTTAAAATTTTTAGAATGTGGAGAAGACTGAACTTATCCATCTTTCCTTAAAATACTTTTTATCCTATTTATTATTTTATAATACTGTAAATTGAATAATATAAATAAATAATTAAAAAAATTACAATATGGAAAATGTATATACCCTATTCCTAGATTTGAATCTATAATATCTTACATTAATTCTTAATCACGAAACCCAATCAAATAAATCTCTACTGACCTACAAAATATCTAAAATAACACAATTCAAGTTTTTATTTATAATGTTTCATTGTAATTTTTTCAATTATTTGGAAGCACTCTCATAAAGAATTACACATATGATATCTTATGAGGAACACCGATTCATAACCACTAAACCCAATCAAATAAATCTCTAATAATCTACAAAATATCGAAAATAACACAATTCAAAAATAACACAAGTCAAGTTTTTATTTATAATGTTTCATTGTAATTTTTTTCAATTATTTGGAAGCACTCTCAGAAAGAATTACAAATTGTAGTCTTGACAGCTAGTGGTAATGCTGTTATACCTAGTCACAAGAATAACATTGAATTGATGCCGATAGGCTAATTTCATGCCATGCCAGGGTTTATATGGGCCTGAGCTAGTTTATACTAGCTGGAACATCCTTGTAACCTCACCTAATTATCTCCGATGGCGCCTCACAAAGTTTGTGGTGATCCAATTAACACAATAGGAGCATACATAAAACCCAGCTGATGATAAGAAGGCAGATATAAGAAACAACACCCTCCATTGCTTTTGGGTTGACAGAACCGCTAGACCAGCAGAAAAACAGCCTAGAGCCAAAAGTATTTGTTTACCAGCCTGGAAATTTTTGAGTGCTGTTCTGCATTCCTTGCAGTGGATGACATGCCGGAAATAACGGTTTGTCGGATCCGGAGCATGTACAGTTCCCAGTACTCCTTTAGTTGGAACTGAGGATGCTTTGGACGTAACAAGACCTGCTGGTGCTTCTTCCAACAACGCAGGACTTTGAGGCAAACAGAAAGTTTGGTGGCCAAAGTAATAGGGCATTCCATGACCTACTTTATCTAACCACCTTCTGTACTCAGTGACCCATGTGTCACAGGACCTTAGATTAAGATACAAGTCCTTGGTGGGCACTTGTTTCCTTAATAAAACCTCATTCTGTGAAGAGAGGAATCCCATATCTTGTTCAAAGACTCTGTTGGATGTCTGGTGGATAACCCAGTTTGGTATCAACGAGAATCGTGAGTTGAAATTGGTGCCACCGAATCTAACTATAAGCATGGACTTCCCCTGTCCTGATGGACGACAAAGAAACAAAGCACTAGAATATTGCTTATTACCATCTTTGCCAACATATTCTTTGTCATTCCTAAGGACACAAGGAGCCTCAAACCTTAGTGTGTTTGCAAATGTGGGATTGCTTGCCTCACCCCACCTTCCTGCGAATCCCCTGGGTGTCCGCTCTGTGACCTCGAATGCAAGCGGTTGAGCATTCTCCCTTTTTGCAGATAGATCTGTGCGGTCATGTGAAATGGGTATATGGGCTGGATCCATGAGATTTTCCAGAAGAATGGAGTGATCATAAGGAAGCTCGTGCACTGAAGAGAAATCCTGAAATCCAGGCTTGGAATAGTGATCAAACCATGGAAGCTTTTTGGGGTCTGCAGTGCTTCTATCTGCCATCCAGACCCAGACTACACCCTGAGAAATAGTAACTTCGTAGGATTTGACACATGCAGCATTTGGGATTTTTGCTCCAGAGGGAAGCTGCAACAAGAAGCACCATAAAAAGGAAGAATTAGGAACAATAGTAAGTTGAAATCTCCGGTGTTCAATTTTTGGAATCCAAAATCACAATTTATGTCACTTTGAAGTTGGTACCTCTAGGTTACTTGATACAGTTCTTTTATAGGCATTGTATAATGAACAAGGATCAAGAACTCCAGATTTTAACTATAGCCAACCTGGTTTTAACAACTGCCCGTACAAGTTTGCTGCTTGAAGTCTACTGCCACCACAACTTTGCTTCTAAGGAATATGAAACTTGAGACATGCAGTAGGCCATTTGAATTTTCAACATGCAGTGTGGTTCATTGGGTACACTTTCCCCTACAATCAGGACATTTAAGTGTACTGTATCCCTATAGACGTCGAGCCTTGTAGAATAGAACAGGATAGGAGGGCTTGTATGTCGAGGCCTACTCGGTTGATTACATCTTTTTAGCTCCTCTCGGCCGTAAGATGCCTGGCTGATATTGGTGTCACTGGTACAGACACTAATAGATCAGTGAGACGATGTCCCCAGCAAGAGAGAACACAAGGCCACCTTGTCTTAGAATTCCTACACCTGGCGTAGAGGGACTGCTGTCCTTCCTCCTTCTCATCACAGATATCACGAACAGATGCCCATCAACAGGTTTCTCCACTCCCTAAGGGATTCGTCGGCCTCGGATATTAGTAAAGCTACAGTAAGAGGTTCCCTACTTCTCCCCTCTTGTCTAGCACAATCAGGTCCTCTTAGCCATAGCCACTTTCTGGAGAACATTATCAGGCTCAGCGTGACACATTTGTGGTGGTGGATGATGATGGCTCCTCTTCTGATTTTGATGCTGATCAAGGTGTTGCTTTTCTTCAATATCCAGTCTTTTGATGCTGATCGAGGTGTTGCTTTTCTTCAATATCCAGTCTTTTGATGCTGATCGAGGTGTTGCTTTTCTTCAATATCCAGTCTTTTACTACTCTCTAGAGGACCTTTTATGGCGCAGCATTGCTACTGAAATGCTTTCTTTCTTCTGATGTACTATCTAGAGTTTACTCTTTTGGGTTCATCTCCTTTTATCTCCTTTTCTACTCTTTCTTTCTTTAATCTAAGTTTTATACTGATTTGGAGATGCTGTATGCAGTCCTTATTGCTGTTGTCAAACTTTGTTCTTCCTAATTCCAGTGACCTATTCTAATCATTTGTAGACAATATAATTTCATTTCATTTCTATGAACTACCAACAAGAGAATATCTCATGCTTATTCACCCAAACATATCACTCACTATGTATATTAGAGTGTTACTTAGCGTTGTTATCAAGCTTTGTTCTTCCTAGTTCCAGTGAGCTGCTCTGATCATTTGTAGCCATTTGTAGACAATATAATATTTCATTTCTATGAACTATCAACAAGAAAATATCTCATGCTTATTCATCCAAACATATCACTTACTATACAGTGTTACTTAGCAAAGTAAGCAGCCTTATGGCTGTTTTGCAAAGACCTGTATATGCACATAAATTATTTAAAGAAGATCTGATGAATTAGAAACTAAAACAGAAGAACCACGTATACAACCGTTGAAGTAGGTCTTCAGATACTTTGAGAATCTGGAAGATTGCAAGTGTTATAGTCAGAATCCTGTGTGAAAGGGATGATTTCTCAAACAAATTTAATCTCAATTTAACAAACAATAGAATGGGCCTTCATTCTTAAAGCAACTACCTGGGGCATCTAAAAGATGTCCATTTTAAGTTCTTAAACCTATTACCAATTGTACTACCTGGGGCAATCTAAAAGAAATCCCAAAATGCAGAGAACCATTCAGTATGCAGAAACGCACTTCATGGCTGGTGTGTCCCCTATAACCCAACATAAGGACCACTGTGTATAATTAAATTATTAATTGGTAAGTCCACCAAAATCGAAGCACACAGTAAACAGAAACAATATAGAGTTCTTATACTTTTTGGAATGGAACTTTCAGAATTGAAATGGAAATTTCACTTTGGAATTTTCCAGTCTCCAAAATCTGAAAACGCCATCATTAAAAAAAACCATTCTGAGGAATTGTCAATGATAATACTGGTGCATTTTGTATACTGGATAGTTGGCTTCATTTAAAAACAAATGAAAGAAAAAGCATATCCCAAGCAATGGTTAAACTAAAACCTGAGGGATCTTCACACATTTACCATCCCCTTCGAATTGCCAACCATGGTAAAGGCATTCCAGTCTGCCTTCCATCAATTGGCCTTCGGATAGCTTGGCTGCCCTGAAAAATACATTGAAGCCAAACAAATAAATACAACTCCAAACCACGACCTAATTCATACACTGAAATCTACATATGCCATCAACAGTACCCAATTCTAGTTATCATTGTATTGCAACTAAAGAAGCAAGGTGCATTCTACTGTCTGGATGGGGCTAGGGGTGATCCATCAACTCTTTGCGTGTCCATGTGTACGGTACATTGAATCTAGACAGTGAACTGGGTGCATTGAATATTGAAGCAAGACAAATAAATACCACTCCAATCCATGACCCAGTTCATATACTGAAATCCACAGATGCCATTAACAGTGCCCAATTCTAGTTTCAGAGCTATTGACAAATATCAAAGTTGAAATAATAATTTCATTGCAGCCAGAGAAGCTAGGTGCATTCTACAGTGTGGTGGTTGGGGTAGGGGTAATACATCAACTATTCTCATGTCTCGATATGTGTAAAGGTACAATGAATCTAGAAGGTGTAACAGGTGCATTGAAAATTGACATTAGCACAGACACATCTAAACCCAGGTCTGAGGTCGTGGTGCATATCAAACCCAGGTTTAGATGGGTCTATATTAGTAGACACCCTTTTCAACCCAAGACCAAAATGGGATCTATAAGCAAGTTTACCATGGATTTGGCATTTTGGTTGAGAAACTGTATCTTTGTAGTTGATCATGTAGTCTTGACTTACAGGGGTTGGTCAGGACTTTATCAGTTATAGAAAGAATGAAAAATTTTAAGGATGGAAATTTATTTAAAATTTACAAATCTTAATTAATATTATTAATCTTTAATATACAAACTATAAAATTTTGCCCATAAAAAATTGATAATTGATCAACACTTTACTGAATAAAAAGTTGATCAACATTTTACTGAATAAAAAGTTGATCAACATTTTACTGAATTGATCCTGTCTTTAGACTGGCTTAGCAGAAATAGAGAACAAAACATACCTATGGGGACAGCGATCCTCATAACATTGTAGTACCCCATTGCCATCTTCATACAAGACCAATTGCTTATCAAATACAGTAAGGCCCAAGGGGGCATCCTTGGGCACTTCTGCTGCAAGGTACAATGGATACCATTCATTCTCCCAGTTGTACTCGTTCCTGTTATAAAGTGGGCCCTCCTCCTTGATTAAAATCTCACCATCTTCACTCTCCAGAGTCCTTGCAGTGCTCATGGCTTCGGCTCTCATTCTGCACTTTGCATTGAATGGATGGCAGTTCACGCTGCTCCTGGGATGAGTTCTTCTCTTATTCTTGTTCACGTTGAAAAGCTTCCTTATTGGAACTGGAGAGTCCACCATGTGGGCTCTGGTCATCCAAGAATGAGAGGCTATGGGTTGCAGGGGCTGATGAAAAATTACAAACCCCATTTTGTGTACAGATGCAGAAACCAATGGAAAGGTCTTTGTACTTAGGAATAGTGTACCCAAAGAAGCAATCAAATGACAGCCACAACAATTGTACTTTGAAATTTTATCATATTCTGATTTGAATCAACCATATGAATCAAACTGAGGAGGTTGTGTTGACTTTGTTTTGTTTTGTTATTGTACTGACGGAAGGTAGTATTGCAATGAGTTAGTATTGACTTTTATATTAGTTTTGTGTTGACGTGGAAATTTTATCTTAGTTTTAATGTTCAATATAACAAGTAAAAAAAAATATTTTTTAATATAACAAAAGTAGTATTTTTTTAACTTCTCATTGATAAAAAAAATTGATAATGTTATTGCAATCTTCACATATTTTGAAACCTTCAATTAATGAAGAAAAACATTTTTTTAACTCCTTTAAAAAAAATTGATAATGTTATTGCAATCTTCACATATTTTGAAACCTTCAATTAATGAAGAAAAACAATTTTTTAACTCCTCATTTTTATCTTCACTGATTTTCAATGTACTTGTACAAGGAATCCAACGATATCCCACCAACCAACGACCCACTTAATCTCCAAAATTCAAAATGCGCAATCACCATTCTTTCCATTCTAAATAAACCCTCACCATTCTTTCCATTCTAAATAAACCCAATACCTCAAAGCGTGCTTGATGGCCCCGATTTATACGTTCAACGGCCCTCCCGAAGCCAAAATTCACTTCAACCCGAAACCAAAGACCCTGTTTAAAATAAAACTATTAATAAACAACTAAGTCAAATTTTACTTAGAGTTAAAAAATAAGATATTATCCACAGATTTTAGAGTTCTTAATTATAATATTTCTGTTTTGGTCATGTGATAAACGGTTGAGAAATTCAGTCACTAACATATGTGATCTTAATTTCTTTGGCTCATATGGACCCTTCACACGCGTCTGTCAATTAGTTGATCTCCCCTTTGGTCGGCTATGCTTGTATTTTATTTTATAGTTTTTGTTTGGTTTCATCGAATGTGAAATTGGAATACGGCCACATGGTAAGTCCAACTTCCTACCTCACTTTGACCCACCACATCCTCAACGGGAATAGCAGCTTCACAAAGTTGTGTGATGATCTTGCATGGTGATACATAATGAATATATTAAACATTTTTTTTTATTATGTTATTATTTTAAAGTATTTAAAACCAATATTACTTAGCAAACATGTTTAAAAAAAAATTCATTAAAAACCTTTCTCAATAAAACCTTTTCTCAATCAAAAGATCAAATCAAAACAAACTTCTTAACCAACTACCCATTATTATCAATTAAAAAAAATCAAATCAAAACAAAAATTTTAACGAATTACTTTATTTTTATTAATATTTTTATCATCATAAAATTAATATAATAACATGAGATAAGTAGGAATGTTGTGGATCTTATGTAGTATGGACTCATGGCATATGGCATAACAAGATTTTGCAGAAGACGTTACATGAAGTTAATTAAGTGTTGAATGAGGATAGATGGATGAGTAGAGAGGGTGTGTATTGTGTAATAAATAATATGTTTTTGTTAAATAATTTAATTGATTTTAGATAATAATAATAAATAATTTTGATAATAAAAGTTTATAAATTTTAATATTGTAAATAAATTTTTAAGTTTTTATTTTTATTAAAATAATTATCAATTTTAATTTTAATGATTCAAATTTATAATATAAGTGTGTAGATTTTCGTAATTAGTTATAATTTTAATTTTAATGATTCAAATTTATAATATAAGTGTGTAGATTTTCGTAATTAGTTATAATGTTGTTTGAGTTTTTTGGAGATAAATTAATGGGTGAACACTTCACCCATTCGCTCCTTATAAAACTAAATAAAAAATTTATAAAAATTCAATTAAATTTATATATATTAAAAATTCAAATTCAAATTAACTTATTGTACTGTCTAAGGTAGTATATAGCAATGAGTTAGCATTGACTTCTATATTAGTTTTGTGTTAACTTGAAAATTTTATCTCAGTTTTAATGTTTAACATAACAAGTAAAAAAAAATATTTTTTAATATAACAAAAATAGTATTTTTTTAACTCTTCATTGGTCAAAAATTGATAATCTTATTGCAACCTTCCCATATTTAGAGACCTTCAATTAATGAGGAAGGACATTTTTTTAACTTCTCATCCTTATCCATTAGTTCAGATGTTCACCACGAACTGAAGCTCAAGTGCCTCTATCCTTCCACTCTTTCGATTTGCTCTATTCAGTCGTTAATGTACACAACTTACTCTGTAGTAACAGCGGCAGTGCATTCATTAATCTCTGGCACCACTGATGGAAAATTGGACAGCCGCAGTGAATTTACAATTTGATGGAAAATTGTGATTTCATCTTTGCAAACTGTGTGATTTGGATTAATTTACAAAACAAAAATATTTAGTGTTTGTTTATTATTTTATGAAAAATTAAAAAAAAAAAATTAATTATTGATGATGATGATGATTAACGTTCACTAAAACTGAATTGATCTATGAATAATCTTAAGAGAATAAATGATATTTATGATATTTTAGAATATTTTTTATAATTATAATTTTCTTTTATTAATTTATTGAGAAAAAAAATATTTTTAATTTTTTTAATAATATTTTTAATTATTAAAAATTAATTAATTATAAAAAATAACCTATAAAATATATAAGTTTTAATATATCATAATTATAATGTGAAATGTTTGCGAAGATAATATCTTATTATTAATATTATAAGTTTTAATATATCATAATTATAATGTGAAATGTGTTTGGGAAGATAATATCTTATTATTAATATTATAGTTAATTATTTGTAAATTAATTATATTTATTTAATAATCATTTTCCATTTTCCTTATATAATATACATGTATGTAAATAACCACTAACAACATTTAAATATATCATTAATAAAATAACTTATATAACTATATAAGTTAATTGAATATCAACATATAATCTTTATAACTACAAAAACATTATATATATATATATATATATACCCACAAAAAATCATAAAAAAAAAAATCTCAAAATATCATAACACCTAATTATATATAGATATAATTGTACCAACCCTCACTTTTGTTTACTTTTAGCAATAAAAGTTGTTGAGATATTAAAGGGGAATAGTGTATTTGGTATTCAAATTGACACACTTCAACATCTTTCAAAATCCGAACTAATATTTGGTATTCAAATTGACACACTTCAACATCTTTCAAAATCCGAACTAATATTTGGTATTCAAATTGACACACTTCAACATCTTTCAAAATCCGAACTAAATATTATAGTAATTTGTTATTCAAATCACAATTTCATTGATTCTAGTTGATTTGGAAATGACATAATAACTTTAGTACAGCTATTCGGTAGAATTTGAGATTGAGATTTTCTTAATCAAACTTAAGTGAATTTTTATAAATAAATAAATTATTTTCAAAAGATGCCATTGAAGTGTCCTTTATTTCAAAAAGATATGAAGGAATTTTATCTTTTAGTAAGTTTTTTAATTTGTACAAACCCAATATTGAATTTTAGTAAGTTTTTTAATTTGTACAAACACGTTATTGGATTTTATAAATGAAAGGGATATTGATCCCTTCTATTTGAACAAGATTATGTCATTGATTTGAAGTGTTTGAATTATTGGATTTTATAAATGAAAGGAATATTGATCTCTTTCATTTGAACAAGATTATGTTATTAATTTGAAGTATTTGAAATGGATATTTGTTGGAAGATTAGTTTTTTATTTTGTTTTTGAAATGAATGTATGTTATAAGATTTTTTTTTAGAGTTTAGGGGCGGTAGGAGTTGATGGGAATATTATTAATTCTGAAGGAACAATTTTGATGTATTATGTGTGGGGTTAAGAAATGTTTCTAATAATATTGTTGAAGCCTAGTCTTTATGGTTGGGATTAAGCCTGGAAAAGGAGATGGGAATCCAAAATATTTTGGTGTTGGGAAATCTGATGCTCATAATTTGCGCCATATATGTTACGAGGAATAAATCTCTATGGTTTGGGGTAGGACCACAACAAACAGAACAACACCAAGAAATCAACGCAAATCTCAAATATGCTAGATAAATGGAAATGTCAACAACAGAAATGAAAGAAAGGCTAGGAGCCTATTTCTTTTGGACATTCATAGGAGACCATCGTTGAGCTCAAAATCCAATGTTTGATACCTACAACTTGTCCTCAACATCCAAGATACATAGGCATATGTAAAATGTATGAAATGTCAGCATATAAACTAGCATAATCCATCAACATGTATAACAAATTTACCCATGGAAAACAATATAAACATTTGCAACATATAATTGGACGAGAAAAGAGTATTTATATTAATATAATCAACATAAGTACATAGGTGAAAACCTTTTGTATCAACACTTGTTATAATCGAGAAACTAAGTCCCTCCACCTGGGCCTTCACCACTTCAATCCTCCACAAGGAAAGCTCACAAGTTCTAGGAGTAATTGGGTTCCTCCTTCGCAAGATATGTAGAGCTTGGGGGTTGAACATAAGGAGAGTTCAGACTTAAAGGACTAAGCGATGCAGACTCAAGGATGTAACATGGGGAAAATTTTCTCTAGAGTGTACTTGCTCTCAACTTTTCCCTTTTTCTTCAAGGCTTGTATATGGTTCAATGTATAGCCTTCAAAGGGAATTGAAGGGTCAAATCGGAGCATTTCCAGCATGTGAAAGCCCAAGGATCATGGATCCCGTGACTTGGCATGGAAAATCTGAAATGTTTTTAATTTTGAGCACAAAACCCGATGTACACGGGTTGTAATGGAGCAACCTGTGTATACGCATGTTGTATAACTGTAGCCCGTGTATATGTACAAAAATTTGAATTTTTGACTTTTGACTGAGAAAGATGGGGAAACTGATTCTGCAGAGGGAAAGGGTAGGCCACCAAAGCATGATGCATAGAGTGTGGCAAAAAGTGTTATAACAATATAAAATCGAAAAGAAGTGGGGAATAATGCCTTAAATTCCTTGTTATTGAGAATTAGAAATTTGGCCTCTCGATTTGAAGAAATCTCCTTTCTTCATACCAAGTGTGATCTCAATAGCAAGACATACCATTGGGAAAAACTTGCCTCTCATTTAAATCCGAAAACTTTGATAAAAAAATGGGGTGGTGTCTTCCTTCCACATCCCCTAACAGTGTTTGTAGCCACTTGTTCACATTTTTTTAGGCTAAGTGTGGTAAGCACGTGACATGGAGGACATGATTGATGGGCATTTACAACTGCACACTTGATTTGCAAACTACTTTGAGGGAGTATTGAATTCTTCTTGTTTGGGAAATGATAAGAAATGTGGAAAAAAAAACCCAATGGAGGTAAAGCTCTGTGTCATTTTTCAAATCGAGATTCATGGAGCCATTGCACTAGGGGCCAGGAGAAATGAGGGAAAAATTCAAGTGGGTGTTTGTTGGCACAGGGGCATACCCAGGGTTCAACACTTCAACAGCGCACCAACAAAACCCTAACTACCGGCCCTTTCGACAACACCTGCGAAGCAAGCGAAGTCTCACCCGAGTAGGAGCAGGGGGGGGGTTATAGGACTCAGGTGTCTGTAACCAAGCTCGGACACAGATGTGTGATAATAACACTTCGCAGAGTATTCTAGCAACACTTAGAAGGTGGTATGCATTAATCCATTTGCTTTATTAACATCGCAGAACAAACCCTAAGATAGATCAACACAGTAATAATAAAGATACTTCAATCATTTAGCACATGGCACTGAGTTAGATCTAACATTCATTCATTCTTAACACAACTAAGCACTAAGCATCAACAAATCCATCTAACATACATAATAAGCAAAGCACTGAGCAGATTCATAGCATAATCAACAAAGCACAAAGCAAACCAAAGACACAAGATATACGTGGTTCACCCCAGTGTGGGGCTACGTCCACCAATCGCTTCGTCTTATTTATTATTCTTCAATCTCTTACATTCATCCACTCCTGTGCACTAAGACAGAAAGCTAAGCTTCGCACCAGATGGAAGATTTGCGCACTGCGCACCAGATCCCCCTTCCTAAAACTAGGTCAAGGCACGGAGCCAACTCCTCTATTGAGCACAGAGCATTACATACACATTATGTTGCACAAAGAAACTCAGAACTACTTGCACTTAGCCTTCCAAGCTATTGACTCCTTTCTACATTACATTCTTACTTATTTATACTTTTACAATAAGGCCTAATCAGGGGTAAACCCCT
>JZKD02S1663536.1:9449-23116 GCA_000966675.3 Picea glauca
ATTAGCTTGATTAGAGTGGCTTTGAGATTTTCTTTGTCAAGATAGATTGTGAGTAGCTATCAGATCTATGGTTTCAGAATCCTTGGAGCAAGAAGTGTGTGGGGAACGAAGGAAAATAGGAAGGGACCTTACGACATCAAGGCTCTGGTTGTAAGTTTCTCTTTCAATTAATATGATACAGTGATATATTTCTTTCCCATAAAGTGAGATCTACTCTATTACATAATTCCTTGATCATATGTATAGATTAGCTATTGGATATATTATTTGCTTTCACTTTGGTTGGTTTGTGCTGTTTTGATCTTGACCGCACAAGAGTGCTGGAGTGAAGCAAGGAACAACAGAGACCAAGGAAGTGATTACAAGGTACATATCTTCTTCTCACTTCTAATTTAATTCAATAGTTAGATCTAGGGAAAGTGGTATATTATGTCATGTTTTGTTCTAGATCCAGGTGGATCTAGGGAGATTGGTTTGTGTCCGCACTTACGGATTTATCCAATAACAGTATTGAAGACTTAAAATAATTTGAGTATTCCAAATCTCCTTCAAGTAGACATTACCATAACCAAAACTAGGAATATTAAATGAAAAATCTCATAAAATGAAGTAGAAAGAAAATAGCTTAAAAAATTCAAGAAATGATGGGATCCCCAAGTTTGAAGACTTGTGGCGAGTTGAGATCTCAACAAATTATTTGGCTTCAATATACCTCCATAAAATTAATCACAATTATTCCTATCAAGTGCATGGACAAGGCTTGTACTTATATACTAAATTAGAGCTGCAAGTTGAGTTGATAACATTGGGAATGCTTGTACTTCAAGTATGGATACCATGCTCCTAATTTTACCAAAAGGAAGTCCAAATTCCCAAATATTGATGAGATAGGTAGTATAACTAGGATTTCATTCAATAACCCATTTCTTTGTAGTGTGATTTTACATTTATGGGTCACAAGAATCTTTGATTTATGGATTTATAGGGGCCATGTGAGTATCAAGGATTTTTAGGCATGATGGAACAAGGATAGAGGGATACCCCATGTGAACCTATAAATTGACAATTGAAGGTTTGAATATGATTTACAAATGGCTTATAGATCATGATTTTAACTAATTATGTGATGCATATGTTTATTTGTGATGTTTTTTAGTATAACCATTTAAATCTCATGGTTGAATGAAATTAGGGTCATAGAAAGGTTCATAGAAATTCCTTGTAAGTTCCTAATCATGCAAGATATTATAAATTATTATCTTATTCTAGTTGAGACCTCAAAACACTCTTTGGATTAAATTTGCCTCCATAACATTACTCTCAATTCTTTCAATCAAATGCATGGCTAGGGCTTGTACTCATAGACTGAACTAGAGCTACAACCTGAACTGATTCCATTAGGAATGCTCATACTTCAAGTATGGATACCCATGTTCCTGATTTGACCAAAAGGAAGGATAAATTCACAAATGTTGATGATATGGGAGGTATAATTATTTCTACATTCAAAAACCCATTGTTTCTTAGTGTCCTTTGACATTTATGGGTCATAGGAATCCTCGATTTATGGATTTATAGGGGTCATGTGAGTATCAAGAAATTTTAGGCATGATAGAAGGAGAGTAGAGGGATATCCCATGTGAACTCGTAAATGGTAAACTAAAGGTTTGAATATGATTGATAAATGGCCTATAGATCATTGTTTTGACTTATTATGTGGTGCATATGTTGATTTCTAATGTTTTCAAGTATGACCTCATAAATTACATGGGTAAGTGAAATTAGGGTGATAACAAGGTTCATAGACATGCCCTGGAAGTGTTGGGTTGTTATATTCTTTGCAGTGAAATTCTAGTCAAGGTAAATCGACGGAAGGTCGAAGTCAAAGCCAACCGAGTAAATTCAAAGTCAAAGGTTGAGACAGTTTGACATGATAAAGGGATCGATAGAAAGTCAAAGAGGTCAACCAAAATGAGGTCGAGAAGAGGACGTGTGGCGACTGGTTTAAGATCGAATGAAGGCCAACTAGTAGTCGGCTGGTAATATGACTTGGAGTCAACTGTAACAGAATCCTAATATTTGTGGGATTTGTAGCCAATGATCTACATGGATCTGTAACCATTTTTGGGTGCCAAGTCTTTAGGTTTTTTCCTGTTGTAAAGCATATAGAGAGGAATTTTGTAAGGTCATCAAGGCTAATGAGTAAATCATAGGTTGTTGGTCATGTAGATGTAAGCCAGATTGGTTATAGGGTTGTTCTTGCATAGGAAAGAGGGTATGATATCGATTGTTTTTTAGGTGTGGGCCAAGGTTAGACATGTAACCTTTTATTCATATTGAATAAGACAATAAGAGATAATAATGCTCAAGGAATGATGGTTTTCTCGGTTTGGGTTTCCAGGGTAAAATATTTATGTACTTTGTGATTGCTTTTCCATTTACATTCTTGATTAAATTATTCTTCTCCTCTACTAGGTTTAGTGTGGAAGTGTATTTCATTTCCTGAAAAGTGGTATCAGAGATAAGTTCATCTCTGACAAGTGGTATCAGAGTCAGTTTATTCTTTGAAGAGTATATCGTATCTTGATTTACCAATATTGAATCTCAGAACTAAACCCTAGGTACAGTAAGAGTTGTAAGTCATAAATTGTGTGAAAGATCATGGTAAAGAATGGAAAGAAGTTCAAGAATAGAGATAGAAAAATTCAATGGCCAGAATTTTGAGCTTTGGAATCTTAAAATGGAAGATTTTTGTGTAGATTGAAAAAAATGGAGAACGGTTTGTCCAGGTACCAAGTTGACAGGCATGTTGATGAAAGAATGGGAGAAACTCAAAAGAAGAGAAAGAAGTACGATTCAAATTTGTTCTGTAGATTTGGTACTATTGAATATCTCAAGTGAATATTCGAACAAGAAACTATGGGATAAGATGGGAAGCTTATACCAATACAAATATCTGGTAACTAAGTTGTTTCTCAAAAAGAAACTGCATTTTTTTAGAATGAGTTATGGAAGTTCGATTATTGAGCACTTAAATGTGTTTAACACCATTTTAAGTCAGTTATCATTTGTGGATATTAAAATCACTGAGGAGGATAAGTGTATAATCATATTATGTTATTTGCCAGACTCCTTAGATAGCTTAGCCATGGCTATAGGGAGTAATACAACCACACTAGAGCTAGAAGACGTGGTTTCTTCTGTGTTTTCAGAAGAAATGCGAAGAAATAACATGGAAGGATCAACCAAATATGCTTTAGTGGTGAGAGGTTGATCGATTGAAAGAGATAAAGGAAAATTCTCTTATAGAAATTCTAAGTCGAAGGGTAGATCTAAAACCCTGGTTCATTCGAAAAGAAGATGTTGGAAATGTGGTAAAGTTGGGCATTAAAAAAATAATTTTAAGTCCAGGGAAATGGAATTCAGTACGGGATCCGATGAGAAGCAACTGACTGAGAGAAAGACAACCCTGGATAAGGGAGGTGATGTGTACCTAGTGTTGACCAGTACATAGTCGGATCAAGGTGTTTGGTTGATCGACTCAAGAGCATCCTATCATATGACACCACATAGAGAATGGTTCTATGAATACGAACGATATTATGGAGGTGATGTGTTCTTGGAGGATGATTCAACATCCAAAATTTTTGGATGAGGAAGATTTCGATTGATACTATAGGATGGGAGGAAAAGAACCCTTCCAGGTGTGCTACACATTACGGTTTTGGAAATAAACTTGATATATGTCAATAAGATGAGTGATGTTGGAGTGCATACTCTATTTCGAAAGTATTCGTGCAATATGGTCAGAGGTGTGATGGTCTTAATGAAAGGAATTGGTATTGGAACCATTTACAAGTTGTTAGGGAAAGTCAAAATGACTAGATGCAACAACATCATTTCTCTTAAATTCGACTCGACTTTGACTCAACTCGACTTGAATTGGGCTGAGTTGGTACAAACTAACTCGACAAGACATGATAAAATCAACCCAACCATGCTATGGCATGAGAGGATGGGACACATTAGAGAAAAAGTACTTCTAGCTATGCACAACAAAGGTATGGTCAAAGGCTTTCTTGAATGTCTTTTAAAAGTTGAATTTTTTCAACATTTCATATATGGAAAACAAAGGCGAGTGAGGTTTCCATCTAGAGAAACAAGGGAAAATGGGATTCTAGAATTGGTGCAGAATGATGTGTTTGGTCCAGTTATAGTGCCTTCATTTGGTGGATCCTTGTATTATGTCTGCTTCATAGATGAATTTTCCAGGAAGACATGGATATATTTCTTGAGGATGAAATCATAGGTTTTTGACAAATTTAAAGAGTTTAAATATCTTGTAGAAAACCAAACAGATAAGAAGATTAAGGTGTTGAGAACTGATAATGGTGGTGAATTCTATGGAAAAGAATTTGATCAGTTCTGTAAGCAGTGTGGCATAGCATGCAAAATACCACACCATATACCCCACAAAAAATGGAGTTGTCGAGAAAATGAAAAGAACGTTGATGGATAAGGCAAGGATGATGCTTACTGGTGCTAGGCTCGCACAAGAATTCTAAGTAGAGGTAGTCGACACTGCAAGATATTTGGTGAATACGTCTCCTTCATCGACGCTAGTCAAAATGACCCCACATGAGGTATGGTCAGGTAAGAATCCTTCGGTTTCACATTTAAAATTATTTGGATGTGATGCATTTGTGCATGTTCCCATGGAAAATAGAAGCAATATGGACAAGAAGTCATTCAAATGTATTTTCATTGGATATAAATAAGGAATGAAAGGATATAAGCTATGGGATATTGCATTAAGGAGAACAATGTACAATAGATATTTGGTCTCCAGAGAAGTCGGAGGTAAGTCTGAGCCTAAGGAAGTTGTTCAGATCGAGAACAATCCTGAGATGGTGCAATTTGAACTGAGGAAAGAAGAAGATGATTCATGTGAGTCGACTGAATCTAAGGAAGAGGTGGAACAACAAACTATGGTGGAAAGGAGTTCAGAAAGAATAAGAAAACCAGTCGAAATGTATCTTTCACTCAACTTCCATTCCACATTAATTCTAATTATCATTGACGATGAGCCCAAGTCGGTCTGTGAGGTAGTTGACTCAACAAAGGGTAAAATATGGAAGGATGCCATGGTCGAAGAGATGGAATCCTTGCACAAAAATGAGACATGGGATTTATTCAAGTTACCTAGTGGAAGAAATCCCATCAGTAGCAAATGAGTCTTCAAGAAGAAGATGAATGCCATAGGAAAATTCAAGAATTTTAAATCTCGACTGGTAGAGAAAGGTTATTCCCAAGTCGCGGGAGTCAACTTCGGTGAGAATTTTTTCCCTATTGAAAATTTAACTTCCATTAGAGTACTAATGTCTCTGGCTACAACATTCAATCTAGAAATAGAATAGATGGATGTGAAGAAAATGTTCCTACATGAGGACCTGGTAGAACAAATCTATGTGAAACATCCTGAAGGATTTGTAGTAAAGGGAAAGAAAGACTTGGTGTGAAAAATAAAAATATCCCTCTACATTTTAAGGAAATTACCAAGGATGTGGTACTATAATTTAAACACATACATCCTTAGTTTGGGATTTGTGAGAAGCAAAGTTGATCACTGCATATATTATAAGGAAGAAGTGGGCGTTTCATATATGTGGTTGTGTATTTCAATGACATGTTGTAGATTGGAAAAAACATGGACGCAATAAAGGAGGTTAAGAAGTAGCTATCCTCCAATTTCGACATGAAGGATCTCAATACATCTAACTTCATTCTAGGAATGGAGATTAAGAGAGATCGAGCCACTAGAAAGATCTATTTGAATCAGATGAAGTATATTGAAACAATTATGAAATGGTTCAACATGTAGGATTGAAAACTAGTGAGGGTGCCAATTCCTATGGGAGAAAGGCTTACTTTTGAACAGTGTCCAAAGACACAAGAATAAATAGAGGACATGGCATGTGTTCCCTATGCAAGTTTTGTTGGTATTCTAATGTATGTGATGGTCTACACTCGACCAGACATTGCCCATGCACTGGGAGTGTTGAGTAGGTACATGTTGACACTTGGAAAGGATAATTGGAAAACTTTAAAGAGAGTATTCAAGTATTTGTGTGGCATGAAGGACTATGTTATATGCTACCAAGGAAGACCTATAGGTGACAGTGGTAAATTAAATGTACATGGATTTGTCGATGCTGACTGGGATGGAGATTGGATCGACGGAGGTCGACTAGTGGATATATCTTCAAGATGTTTGGTGGAAGAATAAATTGGATGAGTAAGTGACAGATGGTCATAGCCTTGTCAAAAACAAAAGCTGAATACATGGCGACCACTCATGGAAGTGAAGAAGCGGTATGGCTGCAAACACTGTGTTCAAGAATCAGGTTTGAGCAGTGATCCAAATTTTATGATTAGAATGAAATGAATACAAATTATTATTATTAATAACACCGAAACACAAGGATAGCATAGATACAATAACGGAGATAAAGTAAAATTGGTTTCTATTCAATAAGAAAATGTGTTGAAACTGTAAAATGCAACGGAAAACAAGCTTGCTAGAATGGTGGCGGCTTATCTCTAAGAAGAGATGTGAAGGTTGCACTCATTCATAAGAACATGGTTACAATGAGGCTCTCCAAGAATTTTTACAATAAACAAGAAATCCAAAACCATAGACATCCAAAAACCTAATCCTAGGATATGAAGCACCAAAATTCATGTGGGCCTCATTGGGGTAAGTTAGTACATCAACTTACCGGGGTCGTAAATTTTGCATACAATCTCTGTTTTAGGAAAATGATAGCTCGTTGGAAAGGTAGATCCGAGGAATACACATGTTTCCATAAAAATTTGACTCCATATTTATTTTGATTTTGGGTATCCCTAAAAACGTTTTTTATGGCCTCAAAATGACCTCAGAAGTCAGGGACCCAAAAACTAGGAAAAAACTGCCAAAATGAGCCAATTGCAATAGGTGGGAGGACACCAAAATACATATGGATAAATCCTCTCCCCTTAGGAAGAAATAGTCTCTATTGCATTGATTTCCCCCATTAGATGAGGAATTTTTTGTTGAATTTGGCCCTGGGTGAGACACTTGCCTTGGTGCAGAAGTTTTCCTGCTTTGACAACTCAATAAAGTTGGATCCTTTGCTGGCCAGTGCCCTTGACCTGTGTGTCCACAATTTGATCATTAGATGCCTATTGCATGTATTCAAGGTTGAACTCTATTGGTGTCAATTGTTCTACTATCTCTGAGGTGTCCAATAATGGTGGGAAATATGGTTGAAGCATATCAATGTTGAACATTGGGTGCAGGCCAAGGAAAGGGGGGATGTTGATCTCAAAAGAATTGTCACCCATGCCCTTGGTGATGGTGTAAGGTGTGTAATAGAGTGGGTGAAGATTCTAATGGGGCCCTGTAAGGCATTATTTCTACAAGGGTAACCACACTTTGTCTCCCACCTGAAACTTATGTGGCACCCGATGTTGATCATGGTGTTTCTTGTACTTGGAATTGGACTTCTGTAAAATATCATGAACCTGTTGGCTGATGTGTTGTATTAGCTTAATGAATCGAGAGGATTTTTTAGCTTCATTTGGAGCAGGTGATGAATCGGTCAGGGTGGATGCAAAGGGTAGTGCAACATCCATGGGACTCAATGGTTGGAATCCCAACCTGACCTGAAAGAGGATGTGGTCAGTTGAGCTATGTAGGGCTCTATTGTAGCTATGTTGAACATAGGGAAGACTCTCATCCCATGTGCGGGATTTCTTGGAATTGTACATGTGTGGGATATGCACGATCATCTAATTGACGACCTTAATTTGGCCATATGTCTAGGCTTGGAAGGCAGTTGATTTGGTGAGCTTGGTGTCCAACAAACTCGACCAAAATGTGTTGAGGAATTGACTATCTCGATCTGAGACAATGGTTTGTGGGATTCCAAAATGTACCCAGACACATTCAAAGAAGAGCTTGGAAGTGTCCTCTATTTTGATTCTCTTCTTGCAGGTGCCTAGGATCGCCATCTTGGAAAAGAGATCAACAACCACAAAAACAAAGTCATTACCCCTCTTGGTGGACGAAAGGTCTGACATGTAGTCCATTGAGATGTATTCCCATGGCCTGTCAAGAGTAGGCATGGGGGTGTTAAGGACATGTTTCTTAGTGGTCGGTTTGGAAATAGTGCACATAGTGAAGGACTTGATATAATTGCTGACGTCTTGTCAAAGTTTCAACCAGTAGAAATATTTTTGCAGCACTTCCATTGTCTTTTCGACGCCAAAGTGTCCTGCCACCCAACTGTAGTGGGCTTCCCAAATCAGTTGCTCGCTCGCTTGATGGAACACAGAGATGGCCTAGTCATCACAATATCTCATCCTAAAGATGGAAATTAGCAATAACTTTGTTTTCACCCAACATTTGGTGTGTGGTGGAAAAGTCAGGGTTTGTCTCATAAAGGTTGGTCCAT
This sequence comes from Picea glauca, assembly GCA_000966675.3. Classification (NCBI taxonomy): domain Eukaryota; kingdom Viridiplantae; phylum Streptophyta; class Pinopsida; order Pinales; family Pinaceae; genus Picea; species Picea glauca. The sequence continues at coordinate 17,948 of JZKD02S1663536.1, forward strand.
CTAGAGGTCTTGTGGCTGCAAGAGTCTATCACTGTGGTGAGTGTCATGACTGGAGGTCCGTTGAATCTCTAATACCAATGATCCAAATTTTATGAGGAGAATGAAATGAATACAGATTATTATTATTCTTAACACAGAAACACAAGGATAACAGAGATACAGTAAAAATGGTTTCTATTCAATAAGAAAATATTTTGAAACTATAAAATGCAGCAGAAAACAAGCTTACTAGAATGCAATCATCACATCTCTGATACCACAGATCCGGATTTTATGAGCATAACAAAATGAATACAGATTATTATTATTATTAACACAGAAACACAAGTATAACATATATAAAATAACAGAGATATAGTAAAACCAGTTTCTATTCAATAAGAAAATGTGTTGAAACTGTAAAATGCAACAGAAAACAAGCTTTCTAGAATGGTGGCGGCTTATATCTGAGAAGAGATGTGACAGCTGCACTCATTCGTAAGAACGTGGTTACAATGATGCTCTCCAAGCCTTTTTACAATAAATAGGAATTGCAAAACCCTAGACATCCAAAAACCTAACCCTAGGAGATGAAGTGCCAAAGTCATGTGGGCCCCATTGGGGTAAGTTAGTACATCAACTTCTTGGGATCATAACTTTTGCATACAATCTATGTTTTAGGCACACAATAGCCCATTAGAAATATCTATCCGAGGAAGCCATAACAATTTGACTTTTTCTACAATCTGATTGTGGCGAGCCCTAAAAACATTGTTTATGGCCTCAAAATGGCCTCGGAAGTAAGGGACCCAAAAACTAGGAAAAAACTGCCAGACTAGAAAAATGCCAAAATCAGCCAGTTAGAATAGGTGGGAGGCCACCGACATTCATTTGGATCAATTCTCCCCCCTTAGGAATACATTTTCTCCATTGCATTGAGTTCCCCCATTAGATGAGGAATGTTTTGTTGAATTTGGCCCCAGTGAGCCACTTGCCTTGGTGCAAGAGTTCCCTTGCTTTGACAACTCAATAAAGTTGGATCCTTTGCTAGCGAGTTACATTGACCTGTATGTCCACAATATGATCATTGGATGATTGTTGCATGTATTCAAGATTGAGCTCTTTTGGTTTTAATTATTCTACTATCTCTGAGGTGTCCAATAATGGTGGGAAATATGGCCGAAGCAGATCTACGTTGAACATTGGGTGCAGGCCAAGGAAACGGGGGATGTTGAGCTCAAAAGAATTGCCACCCACAGCTTTGGTGATGGTTTAAGGTTTGTAACAGAGAGGGTGAAGCTTCCGATGGGGCCCTGAAGGAGTTATCTCTGCAAGGCTAATCACACGTTTTCCTCCACCTGAAACCTATGTGGCATCCGGGTTGATCATGGCATTGCTTGTACTTGGAATTGGACTTATGTAAAATATCATGAACCTATTGGAAGATATGTTGGATCAACTCAATGAACTGGGAGGATTTTTTAGCTTCATTTGGAGTAGTTGATGAATCGGTCGGGGTGGATGCAATAGGTAGTGCAACATCCATGGGACCCAATGGTTGGAATCCAAACCTGACCTAAAAGGGGTTGTGGTTGGTTGAGTTATGTAGGGCTATGTTGTAGCTATGTTGAACATAGGGAAGACTTTCATCCCATGTGCGGGTTTTCTTGGAATTATACATGTGCAGGATATGCATGATCATCTGATTGACGACCTCAGTTTGTCCATCTGTCTGAGGGTGGAAGGAAGTGGATTTGGTGAGCTTCGTGTCCAGCAGGCTCAACCAGAATGTGTTGAGGAATCGATTGTCCCGATCTGAGACAATGGTTTGTGGGATTCCAAAATGTACCCAAACTTGTTCAAAGAAGAGATTGGTAGTGGCCTTTGTTGCGATGTTCTTCTTGTAAATGGCTAGGATCTCCATCTTAGAAAAGTGATCAACAACAACAAATACATAGTCATTTCCCCTCTTGGTGGATGGAAGGCCTGACATGTAGTCCATTGAGATGGATTCCCATGGCCTATCAGGAGTAGGAAGGGGGTATTAAGGCCCTATTTATTAGTGGTCAATTTGGAAATAGTGAAGGTAGTGCAAGACCTGATATACTTGTTGACATCCTGTCAAAGTTTTGGTCAGCAGAAATGTTTTTGCAGCACTTCCACTGTCTTTTTGATGCCAAAGTATCCTGGCACCTGACTGTAGTGGGCTTCCCAAATTAGCTTCGCTCGCTCGCTTGATGGAACATAGAGATGGACTAGTAGGCACAACAGCTTGCCCTGAAGATGGAAATTAGCGACAAATGAGTTTGCACCCAACATTTGGTATGTGGTGGCGAATTCAGAGTCTGTCTCATAGATTTTGGGCCATCCAGAGGTCTCATGGTCACAAGAGTATAGCACCGTGGTGAGTGTCGCGACTGGAGGTCATTTGAATCTCTAATACCAATGATCCAAATTTTATAAGCAGAACGAAATGAATATAGATTATTATTATTCTTAACACGGAAACACAAGGATAATAGAGATACAATAAAACAAGTTTCTATTCAATAAGAAAATATGTTAAAACTCTAAAACGCAGTGGAAAACAAGCTTGCTAGAATGCAGTCGTCACATCTCGGATAGAACTAATCCATATTTTATGAGAAAAATCAAATGAATACAGATTATTATTATTCTCAACACAAAAACACAAGGATAACAGCAGTAAAATTGGTTTCTATTCAATAATAAAATGTGTTGAAACTGTAAAATGCAGCAGAAAACAAGCTTTCTAGAATGGTGGCGGCTTATCTCTAAGAAGAGATGTGACAGTTGTGCTCAGTCATAAGAAAATGGTTACAATGAGGCTCTCCAAGCATTTTTACAATAAACAAAAATTCCAAAACCCTATACATCCAAAAACCTAACCCTAGGAGATGAAGCGCCAAAAGTCATGTGGGCCCCTGTTATAACCCTAAATTGCACTATCCCTGCTTACCTGGAATCAGGCCTACTCATTTCCTTTCCTTGCCAAAGCCATGCTGAATAGACTCTTCAAAAACCTCCTAAATCAAGTAACCCGCGCCCTAACCTAGAACTGGGCGCGTTGGGACGCTAGCAGGCCTTCTGCAGCACATGGGTGAACGTTGGTTGGCCCACTACAGCTCGTGTTTACCTAACAAAGCAAAAAATCAAGAAAGTTTCCGCCGGGACGAAGATCTTTTTGTCAGTTAACTGGAACTCCCAGCCATGCATGGCCGAGAGTTTGCCAGAAACCCTAGCTCCTTCTAGCCTATAAAAGGAGGGGTAGGGGTACTATTCAAAGGAGGAAAAATAATAGCAAAGAAACTCTGCCAAATTGCCAAGTCCGTTTTGTCCCAACCCTTTAGCCTTACCTCAAGCTTTAGGAGAAATTCATGAAACAGCAGTTGGAGGACAAAAGAAGAGGAGAAGCCTAGGATCAGGATCGAGGAACGGTGGTCGGTCTCTAAAATCATTGTAAGTTGATTCATATTGAGATTAATGAAAAAGACGCTTTTCCCGTCCCAAATACATGAGTCTCATCTATGTTATTTGATTTATGTTTTATCTCTAACCCTCTAGTAGATCAGTAGTATGCATGCGTAGTTTTGTCTTGATTGCAGGAATCTTTGTGGAAGGAGCAGCAGCAGCAAGGAGATAAAAACTCAATGGAGGATCTACTTCAACCGTCGATAAAAAGGTTAGTTGATTCTTCCCGTGTTTGCCTGAGAAAAAGGGTTATAGGTTTGGGTAGGAGGTTAAAAGTTATTCTTGAAGGGTCATGATCTGCATGCAAGTTTAAAGCCCTAGCTTGCTAGTCCGTAGGGTAGAAAAACCCACAACAGAATTGGCGACTCCACTGGGGAAAGTCTTACTCTTAGGGTTTCCGGATTTGGTTAAAGATATTTTGGGTAGTTCAAAGAAGTTCAATCTTTGTTTCTTTGTTTATTTTTGTTTTCTGTTAGGCCAATGCTAGCAGGGAACCTGGTTATCAATACCAGTATTCCTTGACTGACACTTGACATTTATTCATGAGACACATAGAGGTACACGCGGCCTGCAGAAGGCCTGAACGCGTGTGCCCGCGCCCTAACCATCTACAGCCCGCGTGTGAATGCCTGTTGTAGTGGTTTCAGTAGCGTGTAGAGCCCAGGAAGCTTAAGAGGCAGTCCCTTCTTCCCTGTCAGAAGTTTATCTTCTCAGGGGGATTTTTGGATCCTGTCTAGGTCTTGATTGGTGTATTGTCTTGTGTTTCAGTCTGTCTTATTGTGTTGTTTTTCTTTGCATTGGTTTTTCTTTTGCAAATCTTTCTTTTCTGTTAAAGTGATAGAATCTAAGCCTTTCAGAGACTCTGGTTTTCAATACCAGAAGAATTTTTCAAGAATAGACTCTCTGTGTGTGATTTTATCTCAGTTTTTATACAGACCTACGGCCTATTTAAGGCTAGTCCGCGGGTACCTGTGCGTTGTAGAGGCTCAACACGCGTTTGCACGCGTGCTGTATTGGTGACAGTCGCGGGCTTGATTGGCAGCTTTTTAGCTTGGGTGGGGTAGTCATCCCCTCCTGTGGTGAGAAGAACTCCTCTCAGGGGTCTAGAGTCTGGGGATGCACAGTCAGCAGGTTAGGGCATTTCCCCCTTAGCTTGTGTTTGTTATTAGATTTTTGATAGAAAATACAAAAGAGAAAAAATATTTGTTTTATGGTTTTTAGGCAAGTGTTAGAATTGGTGCTGTTGTGATTGCTTTGTTGCATTTTTGTGCTCTGATTCTATTTGCGATCTGTGCTTTAAGCCAGAGTTTTCTTTTATTCTCTTGGTTTTGTTCTTGTCATCATTTTTCCTTGTTGTGTTATTTTACAACGAAATAAAAAACAATTTCCTGTTTCATTTTCTTCTTGGTTTGAGGATTGTTTTGTTGCATCAGTAGCTAGGAAAGAAGTCTTTTTTCATAAGTTTTTGCAGTGCATGTCTAGTATAATTAGCTCACATATCTGAGTGAAAGTCCTTCATATTTACTGCATAAAATCTTAGTAAACTTGAAAAGAAAAGAAATCTTTTTTACGGAAACAGTTGTTGGTTTTGCATTTTCATAAAAGTTTGTTTCCAAGCATTTTTGTTCTTTTTTTCTTTGAGTCTTTTTATACACCATCAGTTTCACTTTCACACCTTGAGACTTTAAAAATCCCATT
>JZKD02S1663536.1:78104-121606 GCA_000966675.3 Picea glauca
AGAAATAAATGGAAATCCAAGGAGAAACTAGAAGGGGGGCAAGGTGAGTTCAAGGAAGTTGTAAACATGCAGAGTTGAGGTGTGCACAGAGCACTTGAGGGTGGCGAGAGAAAATCTTAGCAAAGAATGGGCTATGGAATGACCAAATGAGCCCTGAAAAGCCATGACGTCGAGTGCGATCCAGAATGTTTGGCTCGTGCTACTATGGGTGCATGTGTGAGGGATAAAGATTGATGGCGGGGTGATGATACTCATGGGGATAAGGGGAGGGGGATGTGACTAGATGGTGCCAGGTGGTTGGCCACCCATTTTGAAGGCCTCCCCATCTCCCGATAGTCCCTAACTGGTGGAAACACCCCATCTGGGGGTTGATCTTTTGTGCTTGCTAGGTTCCTGGAAGCAATGACTGTGGGGTGGGAGGGATTCGACGTGGGGGAGCATGTGAAGATCCCTTCTTCCATATCTACCCCAATGTTAGCCAGCACATCAGCCACTTGGTGCGCCTTTCGTCAAACATGGGAGGGGTGGATTACCCAGTGAAGTTGGAGGATGAAATTGATGCTGATAAGCCCAGTCATGAGTCTCCAGCTCGGAGAGATTTTCTCCAGGTCCGATCCATTGAGGAGATGAGAGAGAATATTGATGACGATTTGTGAGTCCCCCACTGCTATGATAGGAAATAACTCTAGGTCAATTGGTGCTTGGAGACCAGCGAGAAATCCCTAGACCTCTGTCAAGTTGTTAGTGTTATGACCCAGATTCCTCGATGTGATCTATAGAATTTCCCCTTTATTGTCACGTATGACGGCTCCATATCCGGCTGGTCCTGGATTTCCTTTGGAGGCCCCATCGAACTTTAATTTATAGCAGCCTGTAGGTGGAACTTCTCAGTAGGTTGGGTTGTGCTTACAAGGACCAACAGTGGGGATCTTGGGATGAAGGTTGAGCTTCCAGACATTGAAAATGTGACTCTCATTGGAGGGGCAGTTTATATATTGAGTCGTCCAGGGATGTAGGGAGATGGTATCAATGAGATTGGAATTAAAGGTTCTCCAGACTTCTTTTCAGGTCCTGGTGCTAATTGGAAGATTCGTCTATTCCTTTCTTTCAAGATGTGCCAAATAATAAACCCTGGGAGTAGTTTCCAGATTTTGATGAGGACTAGTGATTGAAAGGTCATGCTTCTCCAACCTACAATTGTTTCCCAGAGTCTTGTGTGATTCTTATCTATGGTTCTCATTAGGCCAGCGCAATGGTCCCAAAAATTTGAATTGTAGGTGCACAAGTTTAGGAGATTATTCTGAGTTTCCTCTTCTAAACCACATAGTGGACACCTGGAAGGGCCAATGAAACCTCTTTTCCTAAGATTGTCCCAAGTAAGGATACTGTTGTGTGCAACCAACCAAAGAAAGGTGTTGATTTGGCCAAGATTTGATTTTCCATATTTTTCTCCAAATTTCTTCTCGAAGGGAGAAATTGTGACCTGCTCTTATGTGGTACGCCTCCCAGATATTGAAGATGCCAGTGGTGGATTGTTCCCATCAGAGGATGTCATCACCTTTTTTTTTGAGAATTTTTCACATAGTTAAGCGATCTTGGAGTGGTTTGATGTTGAGATCAATAGGGATGTACAGTTCCTCAAGAGAATTCTTCCAAGTCTACCAAGTATCCCTTGGCCTGTCTGGGATCCAAAAATCATGTACTTTGATGAGTCCAGCTTCAATGGTGGAGGGAATGAGGTCATTGAGGTTTGGGTTATTATTTAGTGTCAGATGTTATTGCCAGAAGTCACTCCAAAAAATCATTGACGAGCCATTTCGTAATTCCCAGAATGAGTGTTCTGTGATAAGACCTTGATTGTTCAGGGTCGCATTCTAGATAAGCGATCATGGGTTCTTTCCACTCCATATGATGAGATCCATTTCTGAGGACGTGGGGGTGTATTTTTTCCTCCAGAGGCATGCCTAAAGATCTTGGGGTCTCTTTAACTAGTGCCACCAGATTTTTTCACTAAGAACTTTGCTGAGTATAGCGGGGTCTTTGAGGCTAAGGCCCCCTAAGATTTTTGGTTTGTAGACTTTTTTCCAGCTTACCAGAGTGAATTTTCTCCCCTCCTTAGTGCCTTTCCAGAGAAATCTTCTTTGAAAGTTTATTAAGGTGTTTATAATACAGGTAGGGGTGGAAAGGGCCAAAAAAACATTGACTGGGAGGGCTTGAAGAACTGACTTCAAAAGGGTGAGGTGTCCAGGAAAATTGAGGGAGCGAAAGGTCCAAGAGGAGATTTTCTTGCAAAACTTGGAGAGTAAGGAATCCCAGGAAACATTTCTTAGAGCGTTATCAATGAGGGGGATTCCTAGATAGACAGAGGGGAGGGTACTATGGGTGAAGCCTGGGATTTGGGTGAGGTGGAGTTGTATCACAGGGGGTGTATTGAAGAAAAAGACCTGATATTTGGTAATATTCACTTCCATACCTGAAGCTTTGTAGAAGAGGGTGATGATGAATTTGAACCGGAGGAATTCTCTGGCGGTGGAGAGTCCCATGAGAAGGATTTCATCCACAAATTGACTATGTGAAATAGGTGGGGTGATGCCATGGGGGGTGAGACTAGAAATAGAGTTATCCGCGATGGTTGCTTTGATGGTGCGACTCAATCCTTCATCCATGAGGATGAAAAGGAAAGGTGAGAGTGGATCCCCTTGTCTGATTCCATGAGAGGGGGAGAAGGGTTTCATCAGAACCTCATTGATGAGAATGGAGAATAGGGTTGAGGAAGTAAGATTGACTATCTAGGAGACCCAAGTGGGGTCAAAGCCAAAGGCAAGAAGGTTTGATCTCAAATAGCTCCAACTTAAATTATTAAAGGCTTTAGAGAGATCTAGTTTGAGAAGCATACCTTGAGTTTTTGTTGAGTGTAGAGAGTGGATAATTTTGTGTGCCAAGATGACACTATCCATAATTTTTCAGCCTTCCACATAGCCTGACTGCTCCGAGGATGTGAGGAACAGGAGGATAGGTTTGAGTCGAGTAGCAATGATTTTCGTGAGGAGCTTGTAGATGACGTTGCAGAGGGATATAGGCCTGAAGTGCGAGGGGGAGGTGTTGTTGTTCTCTTTGGGTATGAGGGTAAGAAAGGTCACGTTGAGGGCTTGAAGAACCTGTCCAGAATGTCTAGAGTCTTCAATGATTTCCCAGACCTCTTTCCGGATAAGGCTCCAACAGTGGTGAAAGAAGTCTGAGGTAAAACCATATGGTCTTGGAGATTTTCCCTAAGGGGTATTCCTGAGAGAATGATTGACCTCCTCTTGAGTTATTGGTAGCAAGAGTGCGTCGTTATGTTCCTTGGATACCTGATCTAAAATTATGAAGAAGACTTGAAAAACTTGAAAATATATTGCAAGTGAAATGTTATGTGTTTAAAGCAACAAGATCAATTTGCAACACATAAATTAAGGATTACTTATGCAAAATACACTTAGACAGTAGCATAAACATTGAACATAAACACATGTGCATAGCAATTGATAAAGGAGTTCACCCCTCTTCTGGGATACATCTCCTGGTCCAGCTTCCAATGGATAATTATTATTAATTGCTCAAAAAGTGCTCAAAAACATGTCTTACAATGCTCAAACTGACAAACTGACTGCTCTGATGGCTTCCCAGCATCCCAAAACCCCTGTTTGGGCTCTTTTGGCACCTCAATCGGTCGAAAAATGAAGAAGTTAGTCCTCTTGGAAGTCTCCCTCTTCAAGCTTGTTGTCTTTGGTTCTATAATTCACACCCCCCTTGAGTGAACCTGGCTCACACGCTCTTTTAAGCGTAAAAACCCAACATCGGGCGCAACTGTGCCAGCGATGCAAACCCTAGAACGGTTAAGGCGCCTCCAGCCCCTAACCGCCTAGGCACCTAGGCGTATGTCATGTGACCTCGCACGTTTGATAAAAGGTGGTTATTTAGTTACACAACTATGTAACTCCCCCCGCGCTCCACCTCGAGGTCATATGCAATGTAAAAGAACCGTGGGCCAAACCCCACACAAATGTTACAACCACACGCACAAAACCATGGGTTATAGTGCTAAAACCCCACGCAAATGTATTAACACATATTACAATAGTCCATGGGCTATATGGTTTACTCTGCGCGCAACTCGTTAACACCGCCCCATATACCATATGGTCACATAGTTTACAATGGAACCACGGGTCGGGGCTAAGCCCCGGCCCGCCCCCTTTTCCAATTAATACAACACATAAATTTAAATAGATGCGCGTTGACTTCCATAACAAGGAACATCGACAGGAAAGTTGGTTATTGGATTTTGTAAAGGCACTATGTGGAAGAGAGGTCCGAGGGTCGAACCCCATGGCCTCCAACATTTTATACATAAACTCCTTAGCCAACCAGTGAGCGACACGTGGTGCCCTTGGATTGGGCCACGTGTCCTCCTATTATTGGCCACCCAATGACACATGTCAACATCTGACTTGCCCAAAATCGACCAATCAACATCTGCCATGTCACCACCGTACGGCCTGTACGGTCCTGCCATGTCACCGTACGGACTATACGGACAGGTACAGTCAGCATCCAAAAATTTTGCCTGTTTGGCTTGGCGGACAGGTCGCGATATCTTCTCCATACGGACTCCGTTTGAGAAAGTAAATATACCGTCGGAATCAGGAAGACGAGACGGACGCAATGGCACTATTTTCGTCACATTCCGAGCACTTTGAAAATTGAGCAAAATTTGATCCCCTGATCAATACCTCCTTGGGAATTTTCTTGAGGATTGCATCGATGGCATGATTTCTGTCGATTGGGGGTTGTGTCAGAAGATTTTGGTAGTAGGTGAGCAACTCTTTTTCTATGTCTACATGGTTTTGTATTCTAGTCCCTTGATCCGATACCAAATGGGTGATGCGATTGGTATGCCTACACTGAAGCATGGAATTGTGGAATAATTTGGTATTCATTTCCCCCTCATTTAGCCATTGAATGCGGGATTTTTGTCACCAGAGTATCTCTTCATGTTTTCTTCTTTCTATGATCTGTTGGCCTAGTTTTAGTTCTTGCTCCTTTAGGGAGTCCGTCAATCCTTGAGAGCGAATTTGTTGTTNGTTATGTTCCTTGGATACCTGATCTAAAATTATGAAGAAGACTTGAAAAACTTGAAAATATATTGCAAGTGAAATGTTATGTGTTTAAAGCAACAAGATCAATTTGCAACACATAAATTAAGGATTACTTATGCAAAATACACTTAGACAGTAGCATAAACATTGAACATAAACACATGTGCATAGCAATTGATAAAGGAGTTCACCCCTCTTCTGGGATACATCTCCTGGTCCAGCTTCCAATGGATAATTATTATTAATTGCTCAAAAAGTGCTCAAAAACATGTCTTACAATGCTCAAACTGACAAACTGACTGCTCTGATGGCTTCCCAGCATCCCAAAACCCCTGTTTGGGCTCTTTTGGCACCTCAATCGGTCGAAAAATGAAGAAGTTAGTCCTCTTGGAAGTCTCCCTCTTCAAGCTTGTTGTCTTTGGTTCTATAATTCACACCCCCCTTGAGTGAACCTGGCTCACACGCTCTTTTAAGCGTAAAAACCCAACATCGGGCGCAACTGTGCCAGCGATGCAAACCCTAGAACGGTTAAGGCGCCTCCAGCCCCTAACCGCCTAGGCACCTAGGCGTATGTCATGTGACCTCGCACGTTTGATAAAAGGTGGTTATTTAGTTACACAACTATGTAACTCCCCCCGCACTCCACCTCGGGGTCATATGCAATGTAAAAGAACCGTGGGCCAAACCCCACACAAATGTTACAACCGCACGCACAAAACCGTGGGTTATAGTGCTAAAACCCCGCGCAAATGTATTAACACATATTACAATAGTCCATGGGCTATATGTTTTACTCTGCGCGCAAATCGTTAACACCGCCCCATATACCATATGGTCACATAGTTTACAATGGAACCACGGGTCGGGGCTAAGCCCCGGCCTGCCCCCTTTTCCAATTAATACAACACATAAATTTAAATAGATGCGCGTTGACTTCCATAACAAGGAACATCGGCAGGAAAGTTGGTTATTGGAATTTGTAAAGGCACTATGTGGAGGAGAGGTCCGAGGGTCGAACCCCATGGCCTCCAACATTTTATACATAAACTCCTTAGCCAACCAGTGAGCGACACGTGGCGCCCTTGGATTGGGCCACGTGTCCTCCTATTATTGGCCACCCAATGACACATGTCAACATCTGACTTGCCCAAAATCGACCAATCAACATCTGCCATGTCACCACCGTACGGCCTGTACGGTCCTACCATGTCACCGTACGGACTATACGGACAGGTACAGTCAGCATCCAAAAATTTTGCCTGTTTGGCTTGGCGGACAGATCGCGATATCTTCTCCATACGGACTCCATTTGAGAAAGTAAATATATCGTCGGAATCAGGAAGACGAGACGAACGCAATGGCACTATTTTCGTCACATTCCAAGCACTTTGAAAATTGAGCAAAATTTGATCCCCTGATCAATACCTCCTTGGGAATGTTCTTGAGGATTGCATCGATGGCATGATTTCTGTCGATTGGGGGTTGTGTCAGAAGATTTTGGTAGTAGGTGAGCAACTCTTTTTCTATGTCTACATGGTTTTGTATTCCAGTCCCTTGATCCGATACCAAATGGGTGATGCGATTGGTATGCCTACACTGAAGCATGGAATTGTGGAATAATTTGGTATTCATTTCCCCCTCATTTAGCCATTGAATGCGAGATTTTTGTCACCAGAGTATCTCTTCATGTTTTCTTCTTTCTATGATCTGTTGGCCTAGTTTTAGTTCTTGCTCCTTTAGGGAGTCCGTCAATCCTTGAGAGCGAATTTGTTGTTGGAGGGTCTACATTTGGTGGTTAAGATTTGCTTGCTCTTGTAGGATGTTGTTGAAGGTAGTCTTGTTCCAATATTTGAGTTGAAGCTTGAGATTTTTGAGCCTCTATTGGAATATATACATTGGGGTGCCTATTTGGATTGTTGCTTCTTCCCACCATTGTTGAATGTTTGTTTGAAATTCTGGGTGTGTTAGCCATAATTTTTCAAATCGAAAAGTTTTTTTTCCTGGGTTGCCCGCAATGTTGAGGGTTAGTTATATAAGCCAATGGTCTGACCCTGGAGTATCGATGACTGTAGCATTCCAAGATAGATTTTCCATCATTATAGCCTCCTATATGAGGAAGCGATCCATTTTGTTGGATACTTGCTACTCCCATGAGCATTTGTTGGACCAAGTGAATGGCCCATTGTCTGTACCAGTGTCAATGAGTTTTAGAATATCAATGGTGTGCTTGAAAAGCTCACTGTCATTTCCCAAGGTGCGAGTGCCCCCCTTTTTTTCCTCCAAACCTATGATCATATTGAAGTCCCCTCCAATGATCCATCATTGGGGTCCAATGTGTTCGGATATCCAACCCAAGTGGTGAAGGAAGGTTTCCTTATCTCCTGGTCGCAGAGGGTCATAAATGTTTGTAATGTAGCCCTGTTTGTTGGACCCTATGAAGCGGAAGGATGCAGTAATGGTCCAGTTGGAAGTGAAGAAATCATTCAAGATAACTGTGTTTGGATTCTAGAGTATGGCTAAGCCCCCTGTTGTCCCTCTAGAGTCCACAATTACCTACTGGTCCTGCTTCCAGCATTTTTGAAGAGTGGATGAAGCTTCCTCTCCTGCACATTTGGTTTCCTGTAGGAGAAATATGTCTAGTTGATCCTTCCTTATTCTTTCTTGGAGAAAACCCTGTTTTCTCTTAGCATTAAGTCCCCTAATATTCCAGGATAGTATTTTCATGAGGATGGTGGGGTTTGGAGGGGAGGGAATTTGTCTGAGATAAGATGTATTTGACTCGAGTTGACTACAAAGTCGCCAACATCTTGAATAAGTTGATGTTTTGGCTTCCACCCTCTTTTTTTCTCATCTTTTGTAGGTTTATTTTGTTCCTTTGAGGTCCCTCTTTGGATTCCTAGAGTCGAGCTAGCACGGGCTAAACCTCCTGCAAAGGAATTGAGGAAGACTTTATGAACTTTGCGCAGTTGGTCCTAAGGAATCATGTAGAGTTATTTTTTGTGATAGGCTTGTTCTAGATGTACCATGTCTATACCCGCAAGCTCTTGATCCTCCAGATCCATTTTTGGATCTCTTATTTCAAGTCCTAGGTTATCAGGAAGAGAGGGGCCTGTGACAACATCCTACTAAGGAGTTGAAACCGTGTGATCATAAGGGTCGAGATTGGTGGCGGTCGTTGGGGCTGTCGGATGGGCGACTGAGGGAGAGGGGGTATCTGAGGTGGATTGAAGGGCCATAAAGAAATTTTTGGTGGGGGGTCCAGGGGTAGTCTGAGGAGGGGATTTTTTAGCAGGGGTGGTTTGGGATGGGGCCTTTTTAGCAGGGAATATTTTTCGACCCATGACTTGGGTGAACCCATCCTTGGGTTTGTCAAGGTCATCTGGGGAAGCTTTGGAAGGGTTATTTAAAGGAAATTCGTAGAAGAGATGTCCATGTTCATGGAATTTGCTACAATGAAAGGTGATGTGTTCATAGTCAAGGGTTTGGGACCATTCTTCATCTTGATAATCTAGGGTAATAGCTCTGGGGAAGGATTTAGATATATTCAAGTAAACACAGATGCAAGCACAAGCAGTGTACTTTCATTGTTTTGTTGCCTCTGAGGCTTTGACTTAGGTTCCAATGGTGTTTCTGATTTCAGCCAAGATCTCTTCAGGCCAGAATTCTTGTGAGAGTGAGTATAGTCGTAGCCAGACCGGGGCATAGGAGAAGTCTTCCTTCTCTGGGCTAAATCTCTCCATCCAGAAGCATAGGAATAGGCTTGTTGAGTTATAGAAGTAAGGCCCTCCTTCGAAGATTTGATCTATGTCCTCCAAGTTGTGCAGGATTATTGTGAATAAGCCTTTTGATCCAAGTTTGATTTCATAGTGTCCCTTTGGCTTCCACCAGTGTTGAATCCATTTAACCAGGTCTTTTTTCGAGGGCCAAAGTCACAAGAATTTCCCGATCAGTGCAAAATCTCTCATATATTGTTTCTGGTATTCTATTCTTGGGTAGCTGATGATGTATTTGGGAGTGATAGGGGTTTGTGGAATTAATTTTCCTGATTTCTAGGTGTGATTAATACTTGGCTGACTGTTGTTGGGGTCGATGTCCGGTGACTTTTATTTTGGCATTTCTTCCTCCATCAATATTTGTCGCATTTCATCTGGGAGCTCGAAGGTAGGTCGATTGAAGTGGTTTGGNGATTTTTGTCACCAGAGTATCTCTTCATGTTTTCTTCTTTCTATGATCTGTTGGCCTAGTTTTAGTTCTTGCTCCTTTAGGGAGTCCGTCAATCCTTGAGAGCGAATTTGTTGTTGGAGGGTCTACATTTGGTGGTTAAGATTTGCTTGCTCTTGTAGGATGTTGTTGAAGGTAGTCTTGTTCCAATATTTGAGTTGAAGCTTGAGATTTTTGAGCCTCTATTGGAATATATACATTGGGGTGCCTATTTGGATTGTTGCTTCTTCCCACCATTGTTGAATGTTTGTTTGAAATTCTGGGTGTGTTAGCCATAATTTTTCAAATCGAAAAGTTTTTTTTCCTGGGTTGCCCGCAATGTTGAGGGTTAGTTATATAAGCCAATGGTCTGACCCTGGAGTATCGATGACTGTAGCATTCCAAGATAGATTTTCCATCATTATAGCCTCCTATATGAGGAAGCGATCCATTTTGTTGGATACTTGCTACTCCCATGAGCATTTGTTGGACCAAGTGAATGGCCCATTGTCTGTACCAGTGTCAATGAGTTTTAGAATATCAATGGTGTGCTTGAAAAGCTCACTGTCATTTCCCAAGGTGCGAGTGCCCCCCTTTTTTTCCTCCAAACCTATGATCATATTGAAGTCCCCTCCAATGATCCATCATTGGGGTCCAATGTGTTCGGATATCCAACCCAAGTGGTGAAGGAAGGTTTCCTTATCTCCTGGTCGCAGAGGGTCATAAATGTTTGTAATGTAGCCCTGTTTGTTGGACCCTATGAAGCGGAAGGATGCAGTAATGGTCCAGTTGGAAGTGAAGAAATCATTCAAGATAACTGTGTTTGGATTCTAGAGTATGGCTAAGCCCCCTGTTGTCCCTCTAGAGTCCACAATTACCTACTGGTCCTGCTTCCAGCATTTTTGAAGAGTGGATGAAGCTTCCTCTCCTGCACATTTGGTTTCCTGTAGGAGAAATATGTCTAGTTGATCCTTCCTTATTCTTTCTTGGAGAAAACCCTGTTTTCTCTTAGCATTAAGTCCCCTAATATTCCAGGATAGTATTTTCATGAGGATGGTGGGGTTTGGAGGGGAGGGAATTTGTCTAAGATAAGATGTATTTGACCCGATTTGACTACAAAGTCGCCAACATCTTGAATAAGTTGGTGTTTTGGCTTCCACCCTCTTTTTTTCTCATCTTTTGTAGGTTTATTTTGTTCCTTTGAGGTCCCTCTTTGGATTCCTAGAGTCGAGCTAGCATGGGCTAAACCTCCTGCAAAGGAATTGAGGAAGACTTTATGAACTTTGCGCAGTTGGTCCTAAGGAATCGTGTAGAGTTATTGTTTGTGGTAGGCTTGTTCTAGATGTACCATGTCTATACCCGCAAGCTCTTGATCCTCCAGATCCATTTTTGGATCTCTTATTTCAAGTCCTAGGTTATCAGGAAGAGAGGGGCCTGTGAAAACATCCTACTAAGGAGTTGAAACCGTGTGATCATAAGGGTCGAGATTGGTGGCGGTCGTTGGGGCTGTCAGATGGGCGACTGAGGGAGAGGGGGTATCTGAGGTGGATTGAAGGGCCATAAAGAAATTTTTGGTGGGGGGTCCAGAGGTGGTCTGAGGAGGGGATTTTTTAGCAGGGGTGGTTTGGGATGGGGCCTTTTTAGCAGGGAATATTTTTTGACCCATGACTTGGGTGAACCCATCCTTGGGTTTGTCAAGGTCATCTGGGGAAGATTTGGAAGGGTTATTTAAAGGAAATTCGTAGAAGAGATGTCCATGTTCATGGAATTTGCTACAATGAAAGGTGATGTGTTCATAGTCAAGGGTTTGGGACCATTCTTCATCTTGATAATCTAGGGTAATAGCTCTGGGGAAGGATTTAGATATATTCAAGTAAACACAGATGCAAGCACAAGCAGTGTACTTTCATTGTTTTGTTGCCTCTGAGGCTTTGACTTAGGTTCCAATGGTGTTTCTGATTTCAGCCAAGATCTCTTCAGGCCAGAATTCTTGTGAGAGTGAGTATAGTCGTAGCCAGACCGGGGCATAGGAGAAGTCTTCCTTCTCTGGGCTAAATCTCTCCATCCAGAAGCATAGGAATAGGCTTGTTGAGTTATAGAAGTAAGGCCCTCCTTCGAAGATTTGATCTATGTCCTCCAAGTTGTGCAGGATTATTGTGAATAAGCCTTTTGATCCAAGTTTGATTTCATAGTGTCCCTTTGGCTTCCACCAGTGTTGAATCCATTTAACCAGGTCTTTTTTCGAGGGCCAAAGTCACAAGAATTTCCCGATCAGTGCAAAATCTCTCATATATTGTTTCTGGTATTCTATTCTTGGGTAGCTGATGATGTATTTGGGAGTGATAGGGGTTTGTGGAATTAATTTTCCTGATTTCTAGGTGTGATTAATACTTGGCTGACTGTTGTTGGGGTCGATGTCCGGTGACTTTTATTTTGGCATTTCTTCCTCCATCAATATTTGTCGCATTTCATCTGGGAGCTCGAAGGTAGGTCGATTGAAGTGGTTTGGGTCGTGTTCTTTGGCCATGACAGTGTTGTAGGAGGGGATTGAGTTCCCCCCTCCTTCGATTTCTATCTGTGAGGCAGTTATAGGAGAGGTGACAGGGGTGAGGCTGCAAATCCTAGTTGCAGAGCGGGTATCCACATATTACTTTATTGTGTCCTGTCGTTGTTGTTTGTGAAACTTTGGACATGGAGGGATATGATTTTAGGTTTAATAATGAACAACAAATAAACTCAAAACTATATCAAGCAAGGGAGTTAGGGAGTTTATAGTTAAGAAATCCCTTAGTGGAAATATGGTTCCCTTATGTAACAATTAGGTATAAATCCCTTAGTGGAAATCCCTTATTTTATTGTAAAACTAAGTCCCTTTATGTATCCCTTAGTGGAAATCCCTTAGTTTATAGTAAAATTAGGTCCCTTTATGTAACTTTAGGTGACCATAAAATATTTCAAAGTTATGTATTTAATTCAACTATATCCACAATTATCCAACAATTAGTCTTTAAATATCTCAAGTGATCCAAATATATAATATAGCATTTGCACAGTTCATATGTTATATAATCTAACATTATCACAAATATTATATTTGCTCCACCTCAGCTTAATTTATATTAGGAATACGAACAACCCTCAAACCCATCCCATGTAACTTGAAAATAAAGGAATTAGTATAAAAACTCAATGACATTTAAACAATGCTAATGTGAAGTTTATTGCAATGGCATACAATCCATGTTCATGCAAGACCTTCACCTCATTGTGATTAAAACATGGGTGTGTGAGGTTATGAAGATTAAAATTTTTGTTTTGGGGATTCTAATGCATTACATTATATGTGGTCTTTGTGGATCCAACCATAGGGAACTTTTAAGGAATCTTAAAGAAATGTTCTAATACATTTTTTAGTGGATCCAACCATAGGGAACTTTTAATGAATCCACTTTCTTGTTGTTTCTCTGAATTGATTTCCCTTGGGGAACCCAACTTCTGATTTCAATGACTTCTTTGTGTTGGTTTTATTGATTATTATGAAAATAGTGTGGTTTTATCTTCCATCCCTTATCCCTTTAGTCATCAGTCTGTGCCTAAGCAGTCGACCAGGAGCCGAATCAACGGTCATCACTTCGGTGTTTAAAGACCTATAGATTCAAATGTCATGTTTTTCTATGCATGAATGATGAGTGAAGGATAAGAATTTTCCCTGATGTTTATCCCTTACTTATCTTTGAGTTGATTGATTCATGGTTGAATGTTTAGTATTTGTGTCTTCTTATGAACGAGTACATTTGCAGCTTGATTGATTAAAACTTGGATTTCTCTCTGCATTTTTAATTGCTTGAACTTGGGTACATCTCTGCATTTTATTGATAAACTTTGCATTGTGGATAGATATTGAGGAGAGATTTTGACACGGGATTCTCCAAACATTCCTCACAAACACTCTAGGCTCTCTATTACACATGATTTTGGTCATCTTGGTGATGTATTAACAATGGTGTAATCAGATTTCCAACAAGAACTTTCTCCTAAGAAAAGTGGCATTTATCTCCTTCCAGAAAACATATTTTCAAAGTGAGTTTGCAAGATGTTTATGGCCTAGGGTGTGAGAATGACCCATTCTCGTAGGACACCTTCATCTAGGGTGTGAACTTCTCGCAGGTTGTTCTACACACAGGGTGTGAAGTTGTTTTTAATCTTGGAAAAGAGAAGAAGTCTCGAGGGTTCTAGAAGGGAATCTTATAGAAAATTAGTTGGCATTCGTATGGTTTTCATTTTACTAGCTTCTCTGATTTGGTGGGATCATTCTCATCCATGTAACCATCTCACCCTCTCCTATATATTGAAAGGATTCTCATGGAATAGGTTAAGCAAGATTAATTGAAGAATTGGTGAAGGAATTGTGTGAAGAACCCTGCTTGAACAGAAGCTTGGGGAATCTAGTAGGTCTATCAAGAGGAATTGGATCTTCTTCATGAAAGTACATAACAAGTGTGTGTGTTGGAACCAAGAGTCACTGAAATGAAGCTTGCGACATCAAGGCGATCAGGTTGTATCTTCTACTTTCAATTAATATGATANTATTGTAAAACTAAGTCCCTTTATGTATCCCTTAGTGGAAATCCCTTAGTTTATAGTAAAATTAGGTCCCTTTATGTAACTTTAGGTGACCATAAAATATTTCAAAGTTATGTATTTAATTCAACTATATCCACAATTATCCAACAATTAGTCTTTAAATATCTCAAGTGATCCAAATATATAATATAGCATTTGCACAGTTCATATGTTATATAATCTAACATTATCACAAATATTATATTTGCTCCACCTCAGCTTAATTTATATTAGGAATACGAACAACCCTCAAACCCATCCCATGTAACTTGAAAATAAAGGAATTAGTATAAAAACTCAATGACATTTAAACAATGCTAATGTGAAGTTTATTGCAATGGCATACAATCCATGTTCATGCAAGACCTTCACCTCATTGTGATTAAAACATGGGTGTGTGAGGTTATGAAGATTAAAATTTTTGTTTTGGGGATTCTAATGCATTACATTATATGTGGTCTTTGTGGATCCAACCATAGGGAACTTTTAAGGAATCTTAAAGAAATGTTCTAATACATTTTTTAGTGGATCCAACCATAGGGAACTTTTAATGAATCCACTTTCTTGTTGTTTCTCTGAATTGATTTCCCTTGGGGAACCCAACTTCTGATTTCAATGACTTCTTTGTGTTGGTTTTATTGATTATTATGAAAATAGTGTGGTTTTATCTTCCATCCCTTATCCCTTTAGTCATCAGTCTGTGCCTAAGCAGTCGACCAGGAGCCGAATCAACGGTCATCACTTCGGTGTTTAAAGACCTATAGATTCAAATGTCATGTTTTTCTATGCATGAATGATGAGTGAAGGATAAGAATTTTCCCTGATGTTTATCCCTTACTTATCTTTGAGTTGATTGATTCATGGTTGAATGTTTAGTATTTGTGTCTTCTTATGAACGAGTACATTTGCAGCTTGATTGATTAAAACTTGGATTTCTCTCTGCATTTTTAATTGCTTGAACTTGGGTACATCTCTGCATTTTATTGATAAACTTTGCATTGTGGATAGATATTGAGGAGAGATGTTGACACGGGATTCTCCAAACATTCCTCACAAACACTCTAGGCTCTCTATTACACATGATTTTGGTCATCTTGGTGATGTATTAACAATGGTGTACTCAGATTCCCAACAAGAACTTTCTCCTAAGAAAAGTGGCATTTATCTCCTTCCAGAAAACATATTTTCAAAGTGAGTTTGCAAGATGTTTATGGCCTAGGGTGTGAGAATGACCCATTCTCGCAGGCCACCTTCATCTAGGGTGCGAAATTCTCGCAGGTTGTTCTACACACAGGGTGTGAAGTTGTTTTTAAGCTTGGAAAAGAGAAGAAGTCTCGAGGGTTCTAGAAGGGAATCTTATAGAAAATTAGTTGGCATTCGTATGGTTGTCATTTTACTAGCTTCTCTGATTTGGTGGGATCATTCTCATCCATGTAACCATCTCACCCTCTCCTATATATTGAAAGGATTCTCATGGAAGAGGTTAAGCAAGATTAATTGAAGAATTGGTGAAGGAATTGTGTGAAGAACCCTGCTTGAACAGAAGCTTGGGGACTCTAGTAGGTCTATCAAGAGGAATTGGATCTTATTCATGAAAGTACATAACAAGTGTGTGTGTTGGAACCAAGAGTCACTAAAATGAAGCTTGCGACATCAAGGCGATCAGGTTGTATCTTCTACTTTCAATTAATATGATACAGTGGCATGTCCTTTTCCCTTAAAGTCATTCGTACTTTATTGTGTAATTCCTTGATCATATGCATAAGTTGACGATTGAATACATTTTGCTATCTTCACTTTGGTTGGTTTTTGTTGTCTTGGTATTGACCTCACGAGAGAACTGGGGCGAAGTGGGAGCAACAGAGACATAAGGAAGCGATACAAAGGTATGTCACTTGTTCCTCCTTACTAGCTAATTCAATGGTCATAACTTAGGGAAAGAGTCATGTCCTATCCTGTTTTGTTCTAGATCCAGGTGGATCTAGGGAGATGTGTTAGTGTCCTCACCTACCGATTAGTCCGATAAAAAAATTGACGACTCCACTGGGGATGCAACCCATTTTTTAGTGGTTTTTGGTGTTTTTCCTTGGCCATTTTCTCTTTCCTTGCCTTTCTTCATTTCTATCAATCTCTGAGTCTTCAGGAAACCCTGACAGACTCTCTGGGTTCAGAAATCCCTTCAAATATTTTTCCTTTTTCCAAAATTTTGCCTAGTTTCGGGCCTTCTCACACTAAACCCCTCAGTGGCCTGCGAGAACCCCTTGAGTTCACACCTTTACTTTAAGTACAGTGTGAGATTCTTGCACTCTCCTTGTGACTAGCCTATGAGAATGATCCATTCTCGCACTGTACATTACTGATAGCCTGCGAACCCATTTTTAAAATGTTTGGAATTAAGGATTTTGTATGCTCAAATTCCCAAATCTGTATGTGTGTCTGAAAATAACTTCTTGGGCCACTGGTTGATTGTTTCTTGAGTTCATATTTTGTGCACGATCAGTCTTCAGAAATCAAAGGCTCTTCTTGTCCATCTTTTTCTCAACTCTCATCTCTTGACTTTTCTTAGCAAGGATATAATCTCTAATACTAGAATCTGAGTACTTGTTTGGTTAGGAGTCAGTGATCAGTTTGAAAGTTGGGATTGTTTGTCTTTCTCATTTTCTCATTACTTGGAAAATCATTGTTCTCATGCAATTGAAAAGACTAGTCTTGTCTGCTTGTCATTTTTGTCTTCATTGAAAGATTGGTTTGGGTTTTGTTTATTGCTTATTTATTAGTTATTGGTTTTCCTTAGTTTCACCACCATGGTGGTTCTTTTTGAATAGTAAAAAACATTTTTCTTTTTAAAATCATTTTCATTTTGAAAATATTGGAAATCAATCGTTGAAATAGAACAAATAAAGAATTGTCATTGTTACGTGATTCGTTGATATTGCATTTTAAAGGAGACTGCATATCGTAGTTCAAGATTGTTCCATAAAAATTCTCTTTCCCTCCTGTACATAGGATTCATCAAACGAAAATTGATATATTTCATACCTATATATGCATTGTTGGGTCAGAGTCTCACACAACATCGGTTTCATCTTCGCTTCCTTTGAGTAACAATAGCCCTTAATATTGCACAATTTTAAAATTTAACTAGTAAATCTTTTCTAGGACTCTATTAAACCAACAATTAGTTAGGCTAGAGCTTTGGAATAGGCAGAGAGATACACTCTCCAAAGAACAAAATACACAATAGCATCTTGTGTTAAGGAGTGTCAAATTCCATTTGCAACATTTTGTCGTGGGAAGCCCTTCTCACACAAGGGTCAAACCCGAGGTCGAATTGATATTAACAGAGTTACTCACCCTACTTTGTTGATATTGGTGTAGAGATTGCACATATTAAGGGGGTCACTTGGAGGTATACCCACAATTATGAGTGGAAGCCTCTCGAGTTGATTTCAGGCTAGATACCCTTCCCTTGCGTGTGGATCAGACTGTTGACTGTCCCCCCGGGATTTATTGTTGTCTGTGGTAGCCTTAGTGTCCTATATTCTTAGGATCTTACACAAGGTGACTGTGAAGNATTTTCTCATTACTTGGAAAATCATTGTTCTCATGCAATTGAAAAGACTAGTCTTGTCTGCTTGTCATTTTTGTCTTCATTGAAAGATTGGTTTGGGTTTTGTTTATTGCTTATTTATTAGTTATTGGTTTTCCTTAGTTTCACCACCATGGTGGTTCTTTTTGAATAGTAAAAAACATTTTTCTTTTTAAAATCATTTTCATTTTGAAAATATTGGAAATCAATCGTTGAAATAGAACAAATAAAGAATTGTCATTGTTACGTGATTCGTTGATATTGCATTTTAAAGGAGACTGCATATCGTAGTTCAAGATTGTTCCATAAAAATTCTCTTTCCCTCCTGTACATAGGATTCATCAAACGAAAATTGATATATTTCATACCTATATATGCATTGTTGGGTCAGAGTCTCACACAACATCGGTTTCATCTTCGCTTCCTTTGAGTAACAATAGCCCTTAATATTGCACAATTTTAAAATTTAACTAGTAAATCTTTTCTAGGACTCTATTACACCAACAATTAGCTAGGCTAGAGCTTTGGAATAGGCAGAGAGATACACTCTCCAAAGAACAAAATACACAATAGTATCTTGTGTTAAGGAGTGTCAAATTCCATTTGCAACATTTTGTCGTGGGAAGCCCTTCTCACACAAGGGTCAAACCCGAGGTCGCATTTATATTAACAGAGTTACTCACCCTGCTTTGTTGATATTGGTGTAGAGATTGCACATATTAAGGGGGTCACTTGGAGGTATACCCACAATTATGATTGGAAGCCTCTCGAGTTTATTTCAGGCTAGATACCCTGCCCTTGTGTGTGGATCAGACTGTTGACTGTCCCCCCGGGATTTATTGTTGTCTGTGGTAGCCTTAGTGGCCTATCTTCTTAGGATCTTACACAAGGTGACTGTGAAGGGGAAAGTCTTCACGGTACCTGGAATCAACGTTGGTCAAACTCACTCAGGCTCCTTGGAGGGTATAAACACGATTATGTGTGGGAGCTTGCACCAGGGTGTAAGTCTGTTAAGCAGGTCATCAATGTAACTTTTCCACCCTAACCCAACCCCTTCTCGTCTCGTTGTTGCGACATTGGATTTCATCACCAACTAGTAACTTTAGAATTAGAAGGTCTTGTTTTCTTGGTGTTGTTTCCTATAATTTTTTACTAGCGCATGCTATTTTTTTACCCAAGTTGACCACAGGATTTTCTTCGTAAGTTTGTAACTCATTCACAATAGACCCTCCACGTCGTTCACGTAGATTGTAGGGCTTACCCCCAGAAAATATGGAAGGTTCTCAACCCTTGCCTACAAGCTCACCAGAGGGCTCTCCTCAACAGAGTGAAGTCCAAGATGTCGCCACTCCACAAGTGGAAAGAACTGACTCTCTAGAACGGTTCTGAATTACCAATTCTCGAGAGGGCTTTCGACTTCACCCCGATTCTGAGAGATGTATTATGTGAGTGAATTCTTCCAGAGACTTAGTTGTTTTGTCTTCTGGATCACCGAATGGACCTTTTCTAGGACCTGAGGGCCAAGATCCTTTTTGGACTTCTGGCATCTTTAGACGAGATCTCTTTGGTTCAGGAGCAGGAATTGATATCATCGTCTCACCTGCGTTCCCCAAAACCTCTGACCCAGATGCAGTACCTTTTACTATACTGCTTATTATTTTCCTAGTACAGACACTTTGCAAGCCGACCACATCTTGACCCTCCCTTTACAAATGGTCCATTACACAGATACTATGATTATTCACATCGGGATTACCACAGCTAGTCAAGCCCCCATTGGCACACTACTCTCGACCAGTGTCACCCTGATGCTTCCACCCGGATACCGTGCGTTGAATGCTTCTATTCCCACTCCTACGCAAACCCCATCTGGAACTCTTGGTGGTCCCTCTTCTTCTGGGCACTCTCCTCCCGGCTTCATTCCGACACTTCCTCAACCCCCTTTCAGAGGACCTTTTCCATCCTCTATCAACAGCATTAATAATAGTGGCACCATTCCATCGTTCACACCAAATTACCAGATTCCTGTTGGTGGACAATTTCACCAAGGAGGTTTGACTCAACCCCCCCTTGTAGGGAAAATTCCTATTGGAGCACAAATCCCAATCAGAACACTATCTTCGATTGGAGCACAACCCCCACCGACCCCACCCTATGGACAAAACATACCTCCATCCTTGGCCCAGTATTAGAACCATCTGATAGAACATAATCCTCAATCGACTGGGGGGCAATAGCCTCTAGCTACATCCGTTATACCCCTTAGTATAGGCCAACCATATCCAGGTACGTCCAATCCTATTTGGGACTCGAATGCTCAAACTCATGTCCCTGTTCAAGGATACAATCCCGTGAGCTACTTTCCTCCACAACAACCACTAAATCTGCCTGGGTCTTCACATTATATGCAGACTGCTTATGGTCCCACTGGTTTACCGACAGGACTCCCTCCCCAAAGCCACCAGTACCCGCATGTGAATAGACAGTTACCCTTCTTGGCCACTTTGGACCTCCCAGATCTGTCAAGGATTTTAAACGATTCAATCTGTCACTCTCCCCAATGGCCCGCTATACCAGCCAAGCTACCATCTGACATCCCTAAATTCGATGGAAAAGTGGGAGAGGACCTAAATAATCACGTGATGAATTTTCACCTCTGGTGCTCATCCAACTCCTTGATCGATGACTCTATTCGTTTACAACTTTTTCAAAGAACTCTCACAGGTTCTGTCGTGAAGTGGTATATAGAATTACCACAAGGTTTCTTCGCCGACTTCAACACACTAGATATGGCTTTTCTCACTCACTACCAGTTACCCATCCATTATGAAACGAGGACCGAGATTTTGAGTTCTTTCAAACAAAACAAAGCCACTCATATATCCAATCACATTCATGAGTGGCGACGAAGACGACGTCTCATCAAACTAAAACTTCCCAATCGGTTGTTGGCAGAGTGGTTCACAAAATCATTTGTGAACGACATCGGTAATGACATCGCCATGGGTGGAGTTGTCACAGAAGAATGGGCCATAAGTCATGCTCAATACCTTGACCTCATTTACTCACAAATGGGTACTCTTTACGACTTACTCCCTGATGCACCTCGTCCTTCCACTTCTACCACTTCAACTACTCCAACTACTTCTCATGCAATCGACGGTGTGATTGGCACTTTCCATGCCCAACCACATTTTTCCTCAAGCAACAACCCCAAACCCGCTTCTTCTAATGTTCAGAATGCCCCGTCTCCTACCCCTCCCACCGACAAGACTTTTGAGGTAAATGTAGTTCAATCTACCCCAGTCGGTAAAAACAAATCCAAAAAGGGAAAGGGTAAGAATAAGG
The DNA here is from genome assembly GCA_000966675.3 of Picea glauca. NCBI lineage: Eukaryota > Viridiplantae > Streptophyta > Pinopsida > Pinales > Pinaceae > Picea > Picea glauca. Next base: position 99,003 of record JZKD02S1663536.1, read on the forward strand.
AGGACAAAAATACTTCGCAAGCAGAGAGAACCAAAACTCCACCTGTTGATGATAGGGATAAGCGCAAACCTTGATACCCTTGTCTTATATGTAGTGATGATCACTACACGAAGGATTTTCCATGATGCACCGAGGTTACTATGTTCCTTCAAGGGGCCCCGAAACTACCCACTCCAGTCATTTTGTCCCAACCCTTCCCCTCTCAATAACAGGCCCAATTGGTCATTCATGACCAACCTTCCCTTTCCACTACATCCTATGTATTAATGTGTACTGGTGATTCCAAGAAGAATGACATCGCACTTACCACTCGAGCCAAAGATTATTCTTCCTTTAAAGAGAAGGTTGATGTTATACCTCCTTTAGTGGTCCAACCATATCCCATGACTACACCTACCAACGGTCCTCTTCATCTCGAATGACCAAGCCTCGACACAATTCTTCAACCCCCTCCAAAGGGTGTCGTTTGGAAATCGGCTTTCAATCCTCATGCTCATGCTGCCCAGAACTACAGCATTGTTGAAGATCTAGCCCAAGCACCTTCCGTGATGTCAGCCCTCGAAGTCCTTCAAAGTTGTCCCACACAACGGAAGGAACTGTTGAAAGCTATCGGTGGAATTGTCCTGATAGATACAAATTTAATAATTTTTGACTTGGAATATCACATTCCAAAGTTACCCCCTCAACTTGCATTCCAAATCCAAGTGATTGTCTCTGACAAAAACATTTGTAGAACTGTTATCGACGAGGGTGCCTCGACATGTGTCATGTCTATTACCTGCTGGAAATCCATTGGCTCTCCCTCTTTGACTGAATCCCATAATACACTCAAATCCTTCAATGGCTCTAGTTTTAAGCCTTACGATGTCCTTCCTTCGTTTCCAATCATGCTAGAAGGAAAAACGGTCCAAGTCGAAGTGGAAGTCTTTGACGCTCCTCTCGATTACAATCTTCTGCTTGGCTGTAGCTGGATCGATTCCATGCGCGTAGTTGTGTTGACTCTTTTTCATGTTGTGCATTTCCCACATCAAGGAAAGGTAATTACCGTTGACCAATTAGCCTTCTTTGACTTGGATATGTGTACCGGCAACATACTGTTCATTGCCAAAACCCCTTCGGGTTACGAGAACATCGATGTAGGTATTCTCAAAGACTCTTCGTTAATGGGTACCTTCCCCATTCCACCACCCGATGTTCCACACTCGTCTGTCGCTTCAATCAACATGATCTCCACCTCGATTCACGAAACCCCTGTGTCTCACGACCCATGGATGATACCCAACTCCGATGATCATCTTCATTACGGCGACGAAATGCCTTTCAGTCCAGTTGAATCTGCCTATCAGGCCATTCAATCGACAACCCCTTCTACCCCCTCTCTTGGTGATTTATCTCCAAATCCTTTCCACATCATTTTTCCCACAGACGAGATGATTATGTCTGTTATGGAAGACACCCCTTGGAATGATGGACATCACCATTCCATCCTCTTCTTGAAACAACACACCATTGAGAGCTACCAACGAATCTCAACCCCATCGACCATTGTTGTCATTCCAACCATTCTTGAGTCCGCACATGATGTGTTTTTTGAAGGGAACTTAAGCAATATCTCACCAACTATTCCCCTCGACATATCCATCAAACCTGGAATTGTCGAAAATGTGCATATCGAAGCTTCGTGTTCCCCTGATGAAATCGTCACCTACAAGTCACTTTTCAAAGAATTTCATGACGTCTTCACCTGGAATTATGACAAAATGTTGGGTATCGACCTCGACATTGTGATACATGAAATTAAGACATACCCAGAAGCTAAACCCATCCGGCAATTCCTTTGTCCAGTTCACCCACGTAAAGCGGTTGCTATCAAGCTTGAAGTCAAGAAACTTCTCAAAGCCGGCTTTATTTACCCAGTGGCCCTCACTAACTGGGTTTCCAATCTTGTCCTGATTGACAAGAAACAAGGCACAATCCACGTATGTGTTGATTATAGGGATATTAACAAAGCTTGTCCTAAAGACAACTTTCCTACCCCCTTCATCGATCAGATTGTCGATGATTGCGCCGAAAGTGAAATATTCTCTCTGATGGATGGTTTCTATGGATATAATCAAATCAATATTGTTCTTGAGGATCAACACAAAACCACTTTCATTTGTCCTTGGGGCACTTTCACCTATCAGAAACTTCCTTTCAGCCTAAAGAACGCTGGCGCAACTTTTCAGCGTGCTATGTCTTATGCCTTCCATGATATCAAAAACATTGTGTAACCATATCTTGATGACTTACCCATTGATTCCATGCACCAGGTCGATCATCCAATCGACCTCCAAGCCATTTTCCTCCACTGTCAGTTTTACCATATACTCTTGAATCCTCACAAATGCATTTTCTGTGTAGAATCCGGCTGACTTCTAGGCTTTATTGTTTCCCATCAAGGGATCAGGGTAGATCCTTTAAAGGTTGAGGTGATTCTCAATCTCCCTCCTCCTTCTACACTTCATCAGTTACAAAGTTTGCAAGGGAAAGCAAACTTTCTTCATCGTTTCATCCCAAACTATGCCAAGATAACTCTTGGATTTACGTGACTACTCAAAAAGGGGTATGATTTTGTATGGGATACCATCGCAAACAAAGCCTTTGAAGCTTTGAAATTGTCCCTTACATGTGCTCCACTTCTCTTCCCCCCCCGATTACAGTCGGGATTATTTACTCTACCTCGCAGCCTTGGATTACACCATCACTATGGTTCTCATCCAAGAGAATGATTCTCATGATGAACATGTTATCTATTACTTGAGTCAAATTCTAACACCTACCGAAACCAAGTATTTACATGTCAAAAAACTGGCCTTGGTATCCGTCCAAGCAGTTCAACGTTTCTGGCACTATATCCTCTCTCGCAAGACTACAATAATTTCTAACTGCAACCCTATGCAACACATTCTCACACGTCAATTGTTAGGGGGAAAATACTCCAAATGGATCGTGATACTCTAGGATTTTGACTTGGAATTCGAATGAGCTAAGTCCAAGAAGTCCTTAGTATTTGTTAAGTTGATATGCGACTTTCCCTACTCTGAAATGGAAAATATAGCAGTTGATTCATTACTTGATGAATCCATTTTCCTCATTAATTCTGATGATCTTTGGTACGGTGATATCATCATATATCTCCAAACCCAGACTTTCTAGCCCAATTTGTCCAATACTGACTGACGTCGAATACGCTACCAAGCCCGTCAATATATTATCCTCGAGGGTACTCTTTATCGTCGTGGGATTGACTCAGATTTTCAACGCTGCCTCATGTTCGACAAAGCCAAGAAAGCCTTAAATGTATGTCATTCTAGAGCCTATGGTGGTCATATGTCTGGGTATGCTACTGCCCAGAAGATCTTACAAGCAAGGTATTTTTGGCCTTCTTTATTTAACGATTGCATAATCGCCGTCCAAAAATGCCACACTTGCTAGACCTATAATCATAAGATATGATCACATCCTGCTCCTCTTCACCGTGTGGTCTCTGTTGGTCCCTTTGCGAAATGGGGTATGGATTTCATGACATGTCACCCCCACTCGGCAAGGGGGCATGGATACATTATTGTAGCCGTAGATTATTTTACGAAATGGGCCGAGGCGATGCTGACATTTGACAATACTGGAAAGACTGCAACATTATTCATTTTCAATCATATCATAGCTCGTTTTGGTGTTCCTCAGGCTATCGTCATTGATCATGGTAGCCACTTTAGAAACTTCATGATGTTCGAAATCACTAAAAATTTGGGTCTTCGCCATGAAAACTCAACGCCTTATCACCCACAAGCCAACAGCCAAGTCGAAGTGATTAATAAAGTTCTCATAACCATGCTTCGATGAATGATAGGGATTCACAAAACAAGTTGGAACACAATGTTGTTTTCAGCATTGTGGGCTTACCGAACGTTCGTTAAGTCCGCTACTTGGTTTACACCTTTCTGGTTAGTCTATGGTCTAAAATCCATCCTCTTGATTGAATGTGAGATACCTTTTTTAAAACTAGCCATCGAACTCCTACCAAACACAACTGTAGAGGAAGAACGTATCTTGTATATCATGCGATTAGACGAAACTCAACGTGATTCTACCCTATTCATAGAATCCCAGAAGAAATGTGTCGAGGCCCAATATGAAAAACATGTCAAGCCCTACATTTTCTCCGAAGGAGATCTGGTTCTCTTTTACAAACAAGATCGAGATATGCTAGGAGATAGAAAATTCGAAGCCATGTGGCGAGGTCCTTATATCGTTAGACGAGTTTTGGAGAAAGGAGCTTATGATTTAGTTGATTATGACGGTATCCCTTTGAGTAAACCCAGAAATGGATTGTACTTAAATAAGTACTATGCATAAGATCACCTATGCACGAGTACTTGTATTTTATTGTATCATGCTTCTTGTGTGTTACTGTAGTATGATTTTTTCGTTATCTAGTCTCTGCCCTTATGTGAAAATGTGTTTGGTTTCCAGATGTTGGATTCTTCACTATCCCACATTGGTTTCGCTGATGTCACTAGCCATAGTACTCAGAACCTTGCTTCTGTTGCATGGGTAATTTACACCCCTACAAACGAACTCATCACTCTACAAGGTGTGTGCCTCGGCTGTGCGACCAACAATATTGCAGAGTATAGCGTCATTATCGAATTATTGATTGATGCTATCTCGCTCAGTATCAGTCACTTGGTTTTGCAACTCGATTCACAGCTCGTAGTGATACAGTTAAGTAATGTCTATGCTATTCGAAGTCCTACATTGTTACGGGTATATTTGTGAATCCGCATCTTGGAACATTATTTTGATTATATTGAGTATCAACATATTCCTAGATGTCTAAATACATTAACTGATGCATTAGCTAACTATGTATTAGATAGACATTTGGTTCATTTATAAATCAATCACATCACAAGTATCACACAACACAAGATAAGCCGATAGAAGCCATATGTATATATAACGATCAAAAAGATTTTTACAAAAAAGTTTTGTCCAAGGACCAAAATTTCAAAATCTGAAGCTCATAGCTTCTACAAAGTAACGTCATGGATGACATTCACGGTAACACATGACTTCCCGGGCAACCCTATTAAGAAATCGTCCAACAAACTCTGACACACCCACCGTATGATGCTGATAACATCGTGGAACCTCTCCAAGAAGCATATCCAAAATGTCTCCAGTCAAACCCTCTAAGTTTTATTCCATTGCCTCATAATCTTCAGCATCCCATCGTGGCACTAGAGCCACCTCTCCTCGTCACTGAATAGGAGAAGTACCCGGAGGTCGATAAGGCCCCATGTCTGTGTCATCAAAAAAGAATTTTTGTAATTAGACCTTGGACAAACATAAAAACATTTGCATATGATAAAATTCACAAAAACATCAAAAAATTAAAAAATGTGTACTTCTTACCTAGATCTCCCCACTGAGTGTCCTCGGGTAGGGCCAAGTCTGAATCCCCTCGGAAGTCCAACCTGGCATAGGCATAATCATCGACCATCAGCATCTGTGGTCGCAACCAGTCAAAGAATGAATCATTGTATTTGATGATTGGTCCAGCTACATGTCAGGCCATGAGATTACACCACCTCAGCATCCTTGGATCCTCTGGAGCTGGTAAACCCCACTCAACTTTCAACCTCAGCAAGGGAACCCTCTCAAGAAAGAAGGACACCAATAGTGACTCGTACCCAAATTGTTTCAGGTCTCCTCTCCTGCATTTAGTCAACTGCCTCTTCACGCTACAAAGGACTGCATCTAACCAGTTAAAGACCCAAGGCTCAGTACACTCTATGGCATACTAAAAGTAGATCTAGAGAGCCATGTGTGGAGTAGTGCTCCCAAACATATGAGCAATGGTGAAAAAAATAGTGCGAAGGGTCAAATCCTGGACCCCCCAAATGGGCACTTTTCCTTTGATTCTTTCTGCCTCTAGAACACAATACCGATGGAAATATTCACTCATAGGCAGCCCACCACCTCGGCTACTAGTCAAGCTAGCATGGTACCCACACCGTGATAGTCCTGACAGGAAATAAATGTCCTCAATATCCAAGGACAATGTGTGGACCCCTACATGGAATACTTGTTGGTCCACATCCCACATATGAACAAGGTACTCCAGCAACCTGAATTGGGCCCTCATACCCAGGATCCGAAAGAATTTCAGGAGACCACAGTCTCGCAAAGCGGCAATGGTGCCCGGGTTATTCCTGGAAATAGCATCATCTTCTTTATGCTCTCTTTCACGCCATTCCAGAACCATGGTGACAACCAAATGCCTACATAAGAACCATAAGAAGAAGGTCAACAAACTCTCTTCAACCCTTGGTACATTTTTCATTGAGCAAACATTAAATAAAATTTTCATTTTGTGGTTCTCGCAGGTGCCCCTTTGGCACAGTGCGAGGTTCTCACAGGTGCCTTTGGGGCCACCTGCGAGAATCATGCATTTTTGCAGGTCCCGTGTGGCTAGCCTGCGAGAATGCCTGAGCGCAAATTTGAGCCCTAAAACAAGCTCAAAAACTTAAAATTTACCAATGAAAATAAAAAATTGAACCATGAAAAGATAGAAGACAAGGAGCTTACCTCACTACCGGAGACAGTTTGCCAAATGGTTGCTCGTACCTTCTGCAATTGAGCACCGAAATTCAAGGGTAAAAGAGGGGTTTTGGGCTAAATGCTTGGCAAAGTTACAATGACTATGGTAAAAGAACTTTTACCCACTTATATTTACTTTTACCATTTTGGTTGGTTTTTATAATTGTTTTCTTTATCAAACCTAATGCCTAACACCCCTATGAGTGCGACTTTTTGTAGACATGACAACTTCGATGTCCATACACAGGGATACGGATATTTTCTCTTTTTCATCGCATGTTTGAATTGTTTTTTATGGTGTTTTGCACAAAACCTCGAGCTTAGTCTTTGTCCATTCTCACGCTCGAAAATACATGAGAATGTAATCAAGCACACTTTTATCACTTTTTCAGGCTCAACAAGATTATGCGAAAAAGGAACCCCCTGGAGTCCTCTTTAAGCTCTTTTCAGACTCTCTAAATATGAACATATTGTCGAGTGATCTTGCTATTTTCATGCTCATTAAAGTATTTGAAGAAAGCATCTGTTGGGCAGTAATTTATCTCTTTTTCAGTCTCATCAGAATATTTTATGAAAAAGGAACTGAGAGAGTTCTCTTTTGAGTGTTTTTTTAGACTCTATAATCATGAAAAACCTTCGAGTTTTCTATCTTTGGACACGTTAAACAAACATCGAAAGACCTGTAATGGGACCGAACCACTCCTTCCTAGGGTTCGTTAAATATACTTCGAAAGACTCATCCGAAGGATGGGGATGAGCTTACATCAACAAGCATATGTTATCCTCCTCAAGCTTGCATAAAAATAAAGAGGTCCTCGCCAGAAATGGTGGGGGGAAATTTGGGAAATGGATGTGTTTTTGTATTCATGTTTTTGGCAGTAAGTATCGCTCTTGAACATGACACCCCCTTGTTCATTATCTAAAGCCAGTTTGGGAAATCCATTTGTCTCTAATTCAACTTCCTACAAGGTCATATCCTGAGTCGTCTCTGANTGGGTCAGAGTCTCACACAACATCGGTTTCATCTTCGCTTCCTTTGAGTAACAATAGCCCTTAATATTGCACAATTTTAAAATTTAACTAGTAAATCTTTTCTAGGACTCTATTACACCAACAATTAGCTAGGCTAGAGCTTTGGAATAGGCAGAGAGATACACTCTCCAAAGAACAAAATACACAATAGTATCTTGTGTTAAGGAGTGTCAAATTCCATTTGCAACATTTTGTCGTGGGAAGCCCTTCTCACACAAGGGTCAAACCCGAGGTCGCATTTATATTAACAGAGTTACTCACCCTGCTTTGTTGATATTGGTGTAGAGATTGCACATATTAAGGGGGTCACTTGGAGGTATACCCACAATTATGATTGGAAGCCTCTCGAGTTTATTTCAGGCTAGATACCCTGCCCTTGTGTGTGGATCAGACTGTTGACTGTCCCCCCGGGATTTATTGTTGTCTGTGGTAGCCTTAGTGGCCTATCTTCTTAGGATCTTACACAAGGTGACTGTGAAGGGGAAAGTCTTCACGGTACCTGGAATCAACGTTGGTCAAACTCACTCAGGCTCCTTGGAGGGTATAAACACGATTATGTGTGGGAGCTTGCACCAGGGTGTAAGTCTGTTAAGCAGGTCATCAATGTAACTTTTCCACCCTAACCCAACCCCTTCTCGTCTCGTTGTTGCGACATTGGATTTCATCACCAACTAGTAACTTTAGAATTAGAAGGTCTTGTTTTCTTGGTGTTGTTTCCTATAATTTTTTACTAGCGCATGCTATTTTTTTACCCAAGTTGACCACAGGATTTTCTTCGTAAGTTTGTAACTCATTCACAATAGACCCTCCACGTCGTTCACGTAGATTGTAGGGCTTACCCCCAGAAAATATGGAAGGTTCTCAACCCTTGCCTACAAGCTCACCAGAGGGCTCTCCTCAACAGAGTGAAGTCCAAGATGTCGCCACTCCACAAGTGGAAAGAACTGACTCTCTAGAACGGTTCTGAATTACCAATTCTCGAGAGGGCTTTCGACTTCACCCCGATTCTGAGAGATGTATTATGTGAGTGAATTCTTCCAGAGACTTAGTTGTTTTGTCTTCTGGATCACCGAATGGACCTTTTCTAGGACCTGAGGGCCAAGATCCTTTTTGGACTTCTGGCATCTTTAGACGAGATCTCTTTGGTTCAGGAGCAGGAATTGATATCATCGTCTCACCTGCGTTCCCCAAAACCTCTGACCCAGATGCAGTACCTTTTACTATACTGCTTATTATTTTCCTAGTACAGACACTTTGCAAGCCGACCACATCTTGACCCTCCCTTTACAAATGGTCCATTACACAGATACTATGATTATTCACATCGGGATTACCACAGCTAGTCAAGCCCCCATTGGCACACTACTCTCGACCAGTGTCACCCTGATGCTTCCACCCGGATACCGTGCGTTGAATGCTTCTATTCCCACTCCTACGCAAACCCCATCTGGAACTCTTGGTGGTCCCTCTTCTTCTGGGCACTCTCCTCCCGGCTTCATTCCGACACTTCCTCAACCCCCTTTCAGAGGACCTTTTCCATCCTCTATCAACAGCATTAATAATAGTGGCACCATTCCATCGTTCACACCAAATTACCAGATTCCTGTTGGTGGACAATTTCACCAAGGAGGTTTGACTCAACCCCCCCTTGTAGGGAAAATTCCTATTGGAGCACAAATCCCAATCAGAACACTATCTTCGATTGGAGCACAACCCCCACCGACCCCACCCTATGGACAAAACATACCTCCATCCTTGGCCCAGTATTAGAACCATCTGATAGAACATAATCCTCAATCGACTGGGGGGCAATAGCCTCTAGCTACATCCGTTATACCCCTTAGTATAGGCCAACCATATCCAGGTACGTCCAATCCTATTTGGGACTCGAATGCTCAAACTCATGTCCCTGTTCAAGGATACAATCCCGTGAGCTACTTTCCTCCACAACAACCACTAAATCTGCCTGGGTCTTCACATTATATGCAGACTGCTTATGGTCCCACTGGTTTACCGACAGGACTCCCTCCCCAAAGCCACCAGTACCCGCATGTGAATAGACAGTTACCCTTCTTGGCCACTTTGGACCTCCCAGATCTGTCAAGGATTTTAAACGATTCAATCTGTCACTCTCCCCAATGGCCCGCTATACCAGCCAAGCTACCATCTGACATCCCTAAATTCGATGGAAAAGTGGGAGAGGACCTAAATAATCACGTGATGAATTTTCACCTCTGGTGCTCATCCAACTCCTTGATCGATGACTCTATTCGTTTACAACTTTTTCAAAGAACTCTCACAGGTTCTGTCGTGAAGTGGTATATAGAATTACCACAAGGTTTCTTCGCCGACTTCAACACACTAGATATGGCTTTTCTCACTCACTACCAGTTACCCATCCATTATGAAACGAGGACCGAGATTTTGAGTTCTTTCAAACAAAACAAAGCCACTCATATATCCAATCACATTCATGAGTGGCGACGAAGACGACGTCTCATCAAACTAAAACTTCCCAATCGGTTGTTGGCAGAGTGGTTCACAAAATCATTTGTGAACGACATCGGTAATGACATCGCCATGGGTGGAGTTGTCACAGAAGAATGGGCCATAAGTCATGCTCAATACCTTGACCTCATTTACTCACAAATGGGTACTCTTTACGACTTACTCCCTGATGCACCTCGTCCTTCCACTTCTACCACTTCAACTACTCCAACTACTTCTCATGCAATCGACGGTGTGATTGGCACTTTCCATGCCCAACCACATTTTTCCTCAAGCAACAACCCCAAACCCGCTTCTTCTAATGTTCAGAATGCCCCGTCTCCTACCCCTCCCACCGACAAGACTTTTGAGGTAAATGTAGTTCAATCTACCCCAGTCGGTAAAAACAAATCCAAAAAGGGAAAGGGTAAGAATAAGGAGGACAAAAATACTTCGCAAGCAGAGAGAACCAAAACTCCACCTGTTGATGATAGGGATAAGCGCAAACCTTGATACCCTTGTCTTATATGTAGTGATGATCACTACACGAAGGATTTTCCATGATGCACCGAGGTTACTATGTTCCTTCAAGGGGCCCCGAAACTACCCACTCCAGTCATTTTGTCCCAACCCTTCCCCTCTCAATAACAGGCCCAATTGGTCATTCATGACCAACCTTCCCTTTCCACTACATCCTATGTATTAATGTGTACTGGTGATTCCAAGAAGAATGACATCGCACTTACCACTCGAGCCAAAGATTATTCTTCCTTTAAAGAGAAGGTTGATGTTATACCTCCTTTAGTGGTCCAACCATATCCCATGACTACACCTACCAACGGTCCTCTTCATCTCGAATGACCAAGCCTCGACACAATTCTTCAACCCCCTCCAAAGGGTGTCGTTTGGAAATCGGCTTTCAATCCTCATGCTCATGCTGCCCAGAACTACAGCATTGTTGAAGATCTAGCCCAAGCACCTTCCGTGATGTCAGCCCTCGAAGTCCTTCAAAGTTGTCCCACACAACGGAAGGAACTGTTGAAAGCTATCGGTGGAATTGTCCTGATAGATACAAATTTAATAATTTTTGACTTGGAATATCACATTCCAAAGTTACCCCCTCAACTTGCATTCCAAATCCAAGTGATTGTCTCTGACAAAAACATTTGTAGAACTGTTATCGACGAGGGTGCCTCGACATGTGTCATGTCTATTACCTGCTGGAAATCCATTGGCTCTCCCTCTTTGACTGAATCCCATAATACACTCAAATCCTTCAATGGCTCTAGTTTTAAGCCTTACGATGTCCTTCCTTCGTTTCCAATCATGCTAGAAGGAAAAACGGTCCAAGTCGAAGTGGAAGTCTTTGACGCTCCTCTCGATTACAATCTTCTGCTTGGCTGTAGCTGGATCGATTCCATGCGCGTAGTTGTGTTGACTCTTTTTCATGTTGTGCATTTCCCACATCAAGGAAAGGTAATTACCGTTGACCAATTAGCCTTCTTTGACTTGGATATGTGTACCGGCAACATACTGTTCATTGCCAAAACCCCTTCGGGTTACGAGAACATCGATGTAGGTATTCTCAAAGACTCTTCGTTAATGGGTACCTTCCCCATTCCACCACCCGATGTTCCACACTCGTCTGTCGCTTCAATCAACATGATCTCCACCTCGATTCACGAAACCCCTGTGTCTCACGACCCATGGATGATACCCAACTCCGATGATCATCTTCATTACGGCGACGAAATGCCTTTCAGTCCAGTTGAATCTGCCTATCAGGCCATTCAATCGACAACCCCTTCTACCCCCTCTCTTGGTGATTTATCTCCAAATCCTTTCCACATCATTTTTCCCACAGACGAGATGATTATGTCTGTTATGGAAGACACCCCTTGGAATGATGGACATCACCATTCCATCCTCTTCTTGAAACAACACACCATTGAGAGCTACCAACGAATCTCAACCCCATCGACCATTGTTGTCATTCCAACCATTCTTGAGTCCGCACATGATGTGTTTTTTGAAGGGAACTTAAGCAATATCTCACCAACTATTCCCCTCGACATATCCATCAAACCTGGAATTGTCGAAAATGTGCATATCGAAGCTTCGTGTTCCCCTGATGAAATCGTCACCTACAAGTCACTTTTCAAAGAATTTCATGACGTCTTCACCTGGAATTATGACAAAATGTTGGGTATCGACCTCGACATTGTGATACATGAAATTAAGACATACCCAGAAGCTAAACCCATCCGGCAATTCCTTTGTCCAGTTCACCCACGTAAAGCGGTTGCTATCAAGCTTGAAGTCAAGAAACTTCTCAAAGCCGGCTTTATTTACCCAGTGGCCCTCACTAACTGGGTTTCCAATCTTGTCCTGATTGACAAGAAACAAGGCACAATCCACGTATGTGTTGATTATAGGGATATTAACAAAGCTTGTCCTAAAGACAACTTTCCTACCCCCTTCATCGATCAGATTGTCGATGATTGCGCCGAAAGTGAAATATTCTCTCTGATGGATGGTTTCTATGGATATAATCAAATCAATATTGTTCTTGAGGATCAACACAAAACCACTTTCATTTGTCCTTGGGGCACTTTCACCTATCAGAAACTTCCTTTCAGCCTAAAGAACGCTGGCGCAACTTTTCAGCGTGCTATGTCTTATGCCTTCCATGATATCAAAAACATTGTGTAACCATATCTTGATGACTTACCCATTGATTCCATGCACCAGGTCGATCATCCAATCGACCTCCAAGCCATTTTCCTCCACTGTCAGTTTTACCATATACTCTTGAATCCTCACAAATGCATTTTCTGTGTAGAATCCGGCTGACTTCTAGGCTTTATTGTTTCCCATCAAGGGATCAGGGTAGATCCTTTAAAGGTTGAGGTGATTCTCAATCTCCCTCCTCCTTCTACACTTCATCAGTTACAAATTTTGCAAGGGAAAGCAAACTTTATTCATCATTTCATCCCGAACTATGCCAAGATAACTCTTGGATTTACGTGACTACTCAAAAAGGGGTATGAGTTTGTATGGGATACCATCGCAAACAAATCCTTTGAAGCTTTGAAATTGTCCCTTACACGTGCTCCACTTCTCTTCCCCCCCCCCCGATTACAGTCGGGATTATTTCCTCTACCTCGCAGCCTTGGATTACACCATCGCTATGGTTCTCATCCAAGAGAATGATTCTCATGATGAACATGTTATCTATTACTTGATTCAAAGTCTAACGCCTACCGAAACCAAGTATTTACATGTCAAAAAACTGGCCTTGGTATCCGTCCAAGCAGTTCAACGTTTCTGGCACTATATCCTCTCTCGCAAGACTACGATAATTTCTAACTGCAACCCTATGCAACACATTCTCACATGTCAATTGTTAGGGGGAAAATACTCCAAATGGATCGTGATACTCTAGGATTTTGACTTGGAATTCGAATGAGCTAAGTCCAAGAAGTCCTTAGTATTTGCTAAGTTGATATGCGACTTTCCCTACTCTGAAATGGAAAATGTAGCAGCTGATTCATTACCTGATGAATCCATTTTCCTCATTAATTCTGATGATCTTTGGTACGGTGATATCATCATATATCTCCAAACCTAGACTTTCTAGCCCAATTTGTCCAATACTGACCGGCGTCGAATACGCTACCAAGCCCATCAATATATTATCCTCGAGGGTACTCTTTATCGCCGTGGGATTGACTCAGATTTTCAACGCTGCCTCACGTTCGACAAAGCCAAGAAAGCCTTAAATGACTGTCATTCTAGAGCCTATGGTGGTCATATGTCTGGGTATGCTACTGCCCAGAAGATCTTACAAGCAAGGTATTTTTGGCCTTCTTTATTTAACGATTGCATAATTGTCGTCCAAAAATGTCAGGCTTGCTAGACCTATAATCATAAGATATGATCACATCCTGCTCCTCTTCACCGTGTGGTCTCTGTTGGTCCCTTTGTGAAATGGGGTATGGATTTCACGACATGTCACCCCCACTCGGCAAGGGGGCATGGATACATTATTGTAGCCGTAGATTATTTTACGAAATGGGCCGAGGCGATGCTGACATTTGACAATACTGGAAAGACTGCAACATTATTCATTTTCAATCATATCATAGCTCGTTTTGGTGTTCCTCGGGCTATCGTCATTGATCATGGTAGCCACTTTAGAAACTTCATGATGTCCGAAATCACTAAAAATTTGGGTCTTCTCCATGAAAACTCAACGCCTTATCACCCACAAGCCAACAGCCAAGTCGAAGTGATTAATAAAGTTCTCATAACCATGCTTCGACGAATGATAGGGATTCACAAAACAAGTTGGAACACAATGTTGTTTTCAGCATTGTGGGCTTACCGAACGTTCGTGAAGTCCGCTACTTGGTTTACACCTTTCTGGTTAGTCTATGGTCTAAAATCCATCCTCTTGATTGAATGCGAGATACCTTCTTTAAAACTAGCCATCGAACTCCTACCAAACACAACTGTAGAGGAAGAACGTATCTTGTATATCATGTGATTAGACGAAACTCAACGTGATTCTACCCTATTCATAGAATCCCAGAAGAAATGTGTCAAGGCCCAATATGAAAAACATGTCAAGCCCTACATTTTCTCCGAGGGAGATCTGGTTCTCTTTTACAAACAAGATCGAGATATGCTAGGAGCTAGAAAATTCGAAGCCATGTGGCGAGGTCCTTATATCGTTAGACAAGTTTTGGAGAAAGGAGCTTATGATTTAGTTGATTATGACAGTATCCCTTTGAGTAAACCCAGAAATGGATTGTACTTAAAGAAGTACTATGCATAAGATCACCTATGCACGAGTACTTGTATTTTATTGTATCATACTTCTTGTGTGTTACTGTAGTATGATTTTTTCGTTATCTAGTCTCTGCCCTTATGTGAAAATGTGTTTGGTTTCCAGATGTTGGATTCTTCACTATCCCACATTGGTTTTGCTGATGGCACTAGCCATAGTACTCAGAACCTTGTTTCTACTGCATGGGCAATTTACACCCCTACAAACGAACTCATCACTCTACGAGGTGTGTGCATCGGCCGTGCGACCAACAATATTGCAGAGTATAGCATCATTATCAAATTATTGATTGATTCTATCTCGCTCAGTATCAGTCACTTGGTTGTGCAACTCGATTCGCAGCTCGTAGTGATACAGTTAAGTAATGTCTATGTTATTCGAAGTCCTACATTGTTACGGGTATATTTGTGAATCCGCATCTTGGAACATTATTTTGATTATATTGAGTATCAACATATTCCTAGATGTCTAAATACATTAACTGATGCATTAGATAACTATGTATTAGACAGACATTTGGTTCTTTTATAAATCAATCACATCACAAGTATCACACAACACAAGATAAGCCGATAGAAGCCATATGTATATATAACGATCAAAAAGCTTTTTACAAAAAAGTTTTGTCCAAGGACCAAAATTTCAAAATCTAAAGCTCATAGCTTCTACAAAGTAACGTCATGGATGACATTCACGGTAACACATGACTGCCCGGGCAACCCTATTAAGAAATCATCCAACAAACTCTGACACACCCATCGTATGATGCTGATAACATCGTGGAACCTCTCCAAGAGGCATATCCAAAATGTCTCCAGTCAAACCCTCTAAGTTTTATTCCATTGCCTCATAATCTTCAACATCCCATCGTGGCACTAGAGCCACCTCTCCTCGTCAGTGAATAGGAGAAGTACTCGGAGGTCGATAAGGCCCCATGTCTGTGTCATCAAAAAAGAATTTTTGTAATTAGACCTTGGACAAACATAAAAACATTTGCATATGATAAAATTCACAAAAACATCAAAAAATTAAAAAATGTGTACTTCTTACCTAGATCTCCCCACTGAGTGTCCTCGGGTAGGGCCAAGTCTGAATCCCCTCGGAAGTCCAACCTGGCATAGGCATAATCATCGACCATCAGCATCTGTGGTCGCAACCAGTCAAAGAATGAATCATTGTATTTGATGATTGGTCCAGCTACATGTCAGGCCATGAGATTACACCACCTCAGCATCCTTGGATCCTCTGGAGCTGGTAAACCCCACTCAACTTTCAACCTCAGCAAGGGAACCCTCTCAAGAAAGAAGGACACCAATAGTGACTCGTACCCAAATTGTTTCAGGTCTCCTCTCCTGCATTTAGTCAACTGCCTCTTCACGCTACAAAGGACTGCATCTAACCAGTTAAAGACCCAAGGCTCAGTACACTCTATGGCATACTAAAAGTAGATCTAGAGAGCCATGTGTGGAGTAGTGCTCCCAAACATATGAGCAATGGTGAAAAAAATAGTGCGAAGGGTCAAATCCTGGACCCCCCAAATGGGCACTTTTCCTTTGATTCTTTCTGCCTCTAGAACACAATACCGATGGAAATATTCACTCATAGGCAGCCCACCACCTCGGCTACTAGTCAAGCTAGCATGGTACCCACACCGTGATAGTCCTGACAGGAAATAAATGTCCTCAATATCCAAGGACAATGTGTGGACCCCTACATGGAATACTTGTTGGTCCACATCCCACATATGAACAAGGTACTCCAGCAACCTGAATTGGGCCCTCATACCCAGGATCCGAAAGAATTTCAGGAGACCACAGTCTCGCAAAGCGGCAATGGTGCCCGGGTTATTCCTGGAAATAGCATCATCTTCTTTATGCTCTCTTTCACGCCATTCCAGAACCATGGTGACAACCAAATGCCTACATAAGAACCATAAGAAGAAGGTCAACAAACTCTCTTCAACCCTTGGTACATTTTTCATTGAGCAAACATTAAATAAAATTTTCATTTTGTGGTTCTCGCAGGTGCCCCTTTGGCACAGTGCGAGGTTCTCACAGGTGCCTTTGGGGCCACCTGCGAGAATCATGCATTTTTGCAGGTCCCGTGTGGCTAGCCTGCGAGAATGCCTGAGCGCAAATTTGAGCCCTAAAACAAGCTCAAAAACTTAAAATTTACCAATGAAAATAAAAAATTGAACCATGAAAAGATAGAAGACAAGGAGCTTACCTCACTACCGGAGACAGTTTGCCAAATGGTTGCTCGTACCTTCTGCAATTGAGCACCGAAATTCAAGGGTAAAAGAGGGGTTTTGGGCTAAATGCTTGGCAAAGTTACAATGACTATGGTAAAAGAACTTTTACCCACTTATATTTACTTTTACCATTTTGGTTGGTTTTTATAATTGTTTTCTTTATCAAACCTAATGCCTAACACCCCTATGAGTGCGACTTTTTGTAGACATGACAACTTCGATGTCCATACACAGGGATACGGATATTTTCTCTTTTTCATCGCATGTTTGAATTGTTTTTTATGGTGTTTTGCACAAAACCTCGAGCTTAGTCTTTGTCCATTCTCACGCTCGAAAATACATGAGAATGTAATCAAGCACACTTTTATCACTTTTTCAGGCTCAACAAGATTATGCGAAAAAGGAACCCCCTGGAGTCCTCTTTAAGCTCTTTTCAGACTCTCTAAATATGAACATATTGTCGAGTGATCTTGCTATTTTCATGCTCATTAAAGTATTTGAAGAAAGCATCTGTTGGGCAGTAATTTATCTCTTTTTCAGTCTCATCAGAATATTTTATGAAAAAGGAACTGAGAGAGTTCTCTTTTGAGTGTTTTTTTAGACTCTATAATCATGAAAAACCTTCGAGTTTTCTATCTTTGGACACGTTAAACAAACATCGAAAGACCTGTAATGGGACCGAACCACTCCTTCCTAGGGTTCGTTAAATATACTTCGAAAGACTCATCCGAAGGATGGGGATGAGCTTACATCAACAAGCATATGTTATCCTCCTCAAGCTTGCATAAAAATAAAGAGGTCCTCGCCAGAAATGGTGGGGGGAAATTTGGGAAATGGATGTGTTTTTGTATTCATGTTTTTGGCAGTAAGTATCGCTCTTGAACATGACACCCCCTTGTTCATTATCTAAAGCCAGTTTGGGAAATCCATTTGTCTCTAATTCAACTTCCTACAAGGTCATATCCTGAGTCGTCTCTGACTCAGTGTTGCCGAATCATTGGTCGTGTCATTCATATGTTCAAGAGAAGTTCATTCGAAACCTCTATTGAGTTAGCCATCTGCAGTTGTCCATTCTCTCCGTGTCGACCTTCCCTGTGTCCAGTTCAACTTACATCATACTCTATTTCACCTTCAAAATCTGTTACTCATTTTGTGTCATTGATGGGGGATACATCAAGGCTCTCCTATGACGAGTTGTGTTCCCTTGACTCTAGCTCATTATCTAGAAACAAGACTTAGAAATTATTTGGTACCTTAGAACTTGCATGCCTCAATGGTAGGTTTCCTTGCTTTCGACAGTGGGTTTTCATCATTGACCCCTAATAGTGAAATTTCGTCGAATGTTTGACCTCAACTCATTTGTTCACATTTGGTGGATTGTACTAATGTACCTTGGGAGTCATTGGCATTAATGGTGATTTCCCTCGCACTTGTTAACAGTTTTATCAATGACCGGTAATCAAGTGGTTTCTACCATGTTCGACTTCAACACATGTAATCACATGGCTAGATTCATACTTTCAGGTGACAAGATTGAAGACCCTGGGTCTCATCTCTTTGATCTAGGCTGCGATGGAATATGTATGATTTGTTGACACATAGATCCACTTTGTATGTCTCATGACTATGTCGTCTTAATTTGAATCTTCTTGCATGGATCCACAGTGTATTCTTGGTGGCTATGCGATATTTTGACGGCATGGATCCACAATGTATGATTGGTGGCCATGACCTATGTTNCGGAGGTCGATAAGGCCCCATGTCTGTGTCATCAAAAAAGAATTTTTGTAATTAGACCTTGGACAAACATAAAAACATTTGCATATGATAAAATTCACAAAAACATCAAAAAATTAAAAAATGTGTACTTCTTACCTAGATCTCCCCACTGAGTGTCCTCGGGTAGGGCCAAGTCTGAATCCCCTCGGAAGTCCAACCTGGCATAGGCATAATCATCGACCATCAGCATCTGTGGTCGCAACCAGTCAAAGAATGAATCATTGTATTTGATGATTGGTCCAGCTACATGTCAGGCCATGAGATTACACCACCTCAGCATCCTTGGATCCTCTGGAGCTGGTAAACCCCACTCAACTTTCAACCTCAGCAAGGGAACCCTCTCAAGAAAGAAGGACACCAATAGTGACTCGTACCCAAATTGTTTCAGGTCTCCTCTCCTGCATTTAGTCAACTGCCTCTTCACGCTACAAAGGACTGCATCTAACCAGTTAAAGACCCAAGGCTCAGTACACTCTATGGCATACTAAAAGTAGATCTAGAGAGCCATGTGTGGAGTAGTGCTCCCAAACATATGAGCAATGGTGAAAAAAATAGTGCGAAGGGTCAAATCCTGGACCCCCCAAATGGGCACTTTTCCTTTGATTCTTTCTGCCTCTAGAACACAATACCGATGGAAATATTCACTCATAGGCAGCCCACCACCTCGGCTACTAGTCAAGCTAGCATGGTACCCACACCGTGATAGTCCTGACAGGAAATAAATGTCCTCAATATCCAAGGACAATGTGTGGACCCCTACATGGAATACTTGTTGGTCCACATCCCACATATGAACAAGGTACTCCAGCAACCTGAATTGGGCCCTCATACCCAGGATCCGAAAGAATTTCAGGAGACCACAGTCTCGCAAAGCGGCAATGGTGCCCGGGTTATTCCTGGAAATAGCATCATCTTCTTTATGCTCTCTTTCACGCCATTCCAGAACCATGGTGACAACCAAATGCCTACATAAGAACCATAAGAAGAAGGTCAACAAACTCTCTTCAACCCTTGGTACATTTTTCATTGAGCAAACATTAAATAAAATTTTCATTTTGTGGTTCTCGCAGGTGCCCCTTTGGCACAGTGCGAGGTTCTCACAGGTGCCTTTGGGGCCACCTGCGAGAATCATGCATTTTTGCAGGTCCCGTGTGGCTAGCCTGCGAGAATGCCTGAGCGCAAATTTGAGCCCTAAAACAAGCTCAAAAACTTAAAATTTACCAATGAAAATAAAAAATTGAACCATGAAAAGATAGAAGACAAGGAGCTTACCTCACTACCGGAGACAGTTTGCCAAATGGTTGCTCGTACCTTCTGCAATTGAGCACCGAAATTCAAGGGTAAAAGAGGGGTTTTGGGCTAAATGCTTGGCAAAGTTACAATGACTATGGTAAAAGAACTTTTACCCACTTATATTTACTTTTACCATTTTGGTTGGTTTTTATAATTGTTTTCTTTATCAAACCTAATGCCTAACACCCCTATGAGTGCGACTTTTTGTAGACATGACAACTTCGATGTCCATACACAGGGATACGGATATTTTCTCTTTTTCATCGCATGTTTGAATTGTTTTTTATGGTGTTTTGCACAAAACCTCGAGCTTAGTCTTTGTCCATTCTCACGCTCGAAAATACATGAGAATGTAATCAAGCACACTTTTATCACTTTTTCAGGCTCAACAAGATTATGCGAAAAAGGAACCCCCTGGAGTCCTCTTTAAGCTCTTTTCAGACTCTCTAAATATGAACATATTGTCGAGTGATCTTGCTATTTTCATGCTCATTAAAGTATTTGAAGAAAGCATCTGTTGGGCAGTAATTTATCTCTTTTTCAGTCTCATCAGAATATTTTATGAAAAAGGAACTGAGAGAGTTCTCTTTTGAGTGTTTTTTTAGACTCTATAATCATGAAAAACCTTCGAGTTTTCTATCTTTGGACACGTTAAACAAACATCGAAAGACCTGTAATGGGACCGAACCACTCCTTCCTAGGGTTCGTTAAATATACTTCGAAAGACTCATCCGAAGGATGGGGATGAGCTTACATCAACAAGCATATGTTATCCTCCTCAAGCTTGCATAAAAATAAAGAGGTCCTCGCCAGAAATGGTGGGGGGAAATTTGGGAAATGGATGTGTTTTTGTATTCATGTTTTTGGCAGTAAGTATCGCTCTTGAACATGACACCCCCTTGTTCATTATCTAAAGCCAGTTTGGGAAATCCATTTGTCTCTAATTCAACTTCCTACAAGGTCATATCCTGAGTCGTCTCTGAGTCAGTGTTGCCGAATCATTGGTCGTCTCATTCATATGTTCAAGAGAAGTTCATTCGAAACCTCTATTGATTCAGCCATCTGCAGTTGTCCATTCTCTCCGTGTCGACCTTCCCTGTGTCCAGTTCAACTTACATCATACTCTATTTCACCTTCAAAATCTGTTACTCATTTCGTGTCATTGATGGGGGATACATCAAGGCTCTCCTATGACGAGTTTTGTTCCCTTGACTCTAGCTCATTATCTGGAAACAAGACTTAGAAATTATTTGGTACCTTAGAACTTGCATGCCTCAATGGTAGGTTTCCTTGCTTTCGACAGTGGGTTTTCATCATTGACCCCTAATAGGGAAATTTCATCGAATGTTTGACCTCAACTCATTTTTTCACATTTGGTGGATTGTACTAATGTACCTTGGGAGTCATTGGCATTAATGGTGATTTCTCTCGCACTTGTTAACAGTTTCATCAATGACCGGTAATCAAGTGGTTTCTACCATGTTCGACTTCAACACATGTAATCACATGGCTAGATTCGTACTTTCAGGTGACAAGATTGAAGACCCTGGGTCTCATCTCTTTGATCTAGGCTGTGATGGAATATGTATGATTTTTTGACACATAGATCCACTTTGTATGTCTCATGACTATGTCATCTTAATTTGAATCTTCTTGCATGGATCCACAGTGTATTCTTGGTGGCTATGCGATATTTTGACGGCATGGATCCACAATGTATGATTGGTGGACATGACCTATGTTTATGATGTCGTCTGTCTGTGATCTGAATATGGAAATGCCTACCTCAAAACTATTATGATATTATGCAGATGCTTGGTTGTTTCCAGGTTTCTAATTAGGTGTGCCCCTGGTTTCCAACACACACACGCAGCTTACAAAGTATTTCGGCTGTCACTGATTCCGGCCTCATACTTTGGGGGGCATTCTGTTACACATGATTTTGATCATCTTAGTGATGTATTAACAATGGTGTACTCAGGTTCCCAACAAGAACTTTCTCCTACGAAAAGTGGCATTTATCTCCTTCCAGAAAACATATTTTCAAAGTGAGTTCGCAGACTGTTTATGGCCTAGTGTGCGATAATGACCCATTCTCGTAGGCCACCTTCATTTAGGGTGCAAACTTCTCATAGGTTTCTCTATACATAGGGTGTGAACTTGTTTTTAATCTTGGAAAAGAGAAGAAGTCTCGAGGGTTCTAGAAGGGAATCTTCTAGAAAATGAGTTGGCATTCGTATGGTTGTTATTTTACTGGCTTCT
>JZKD02S1663547.1:5469-19339 GCA_000966675.3 Picea glauca
CTGTTACAGTTGCAAAAGACTGAGACATCTCGCTAAGGAATGCCCTGGGAGAAGACCTAGTTGTCTTTGTTGTAAAGCTATGGACCATGAAGTATTAGATTTCCCTAGAATGATTTCTAAGGTTGAAAGAATGGATATGAACCAAGAAAACCCTAAGGCATATCCATAAACTAGAATTATGGAAGAACCCCAGAAAGAATCAAAAAGAGTATTGCTACAGATGAAAGAAACCTTGAATGACCACTAGCATGCTAGATTATCGGAGATATTCAAAGAAAAAGAATGCATTGAAGCAAGAATAGGAAAATTCGACATTGACAGTGTTCTATATGAGGAAGCACAAGTGAATATTATGACAGAGAGAAATTAGGAAGTTATAAAGAGGCCTGCTATGATTCCTTCACTAGAAGGAATAGAACTATTCAAAGGAAAGTTGATAAAACCTATGTGTAAATCTCACCCGGATACCTATGAATGCCAATGGAACTTCAATAGAGGAAGATTTTGAGATCATAAAATTTATTGAGAACAGTGCCCCATTTACCATGCTATTAGGAAAACCTTGGATTGAAAGAGATCATTCCAAAAGGCAAGAAGAAGAAGAAGTTTTAGATAAGAAGAAGCAATATTTAAAATAATTCATGACTAGAAGGATCAAACACTTGATTGAAGAAAAAAAGAATAGATCAAAGATATTTAACACTAGAGACCTAGATGTCAAAGTTGCAAGAACAGTAGAAGACCCACAAAAGACTGAAATATCTATCCCAGATAAAGAAAGAATATTACACTTGAAAGAATCTCAACAGCGCGAAGTCACCATGTCAAAAGAAGATAAGAATCAGAATGGGAAAAGGAATACTGAGACGAATCTCACTGGGAATAAGGATAGAAAGATAAGTAAGAAGAGAGCTAAGATCTACAAGTTGCAGAAGTTTCCAGAGGGAACTTTGTAGAAGGAAAAAATTGCCACTTCGCCATGGTGAAGAAATATAGCCGTTTGGGACATTATAACCATTCGACCGACACTTCGAACAAGTAGAAAGACATTTATGGACAGACAACCCACCATTTGACCATTGGGACCGCACCATACTATATAAAACAAAGTTAATGAAGGCTTCATACCCATTGCAAGAGACCCATTGATTAGTTACCTATTTATCCCATCGCGCCATGCACCAAGAACACTTTTGCCAACTGAGAGTTTGATCTCGCAGACCAAGTTGATTTTTCATAGTGATCATCACGCTCTTGCTCTTTATCTCATTACTGTGTCTAAGTTACCCTCTAAACCTGATATTGTTAACCCCGAGAGTGTATGTCAGACAAGTTGAGCACCGCAGAAAAAGTTGTTGAAGAAGTTCTGATCGACCTCATGACTGAAAGAGTCATGTCGATGTCTATAGGTGTACAAGCATCATTGACGAGAGGACTGCCAACCTCTCCATCCACTGCTCACGAAGCCAGACCAACCTGACCTTCAGATGAAAAACGAACCAAGCACAGGGATGATTTAGCGAATTCCAAATTGATCCTGACCATACTACCCGCCTATATTCCACCACTGAGTGGTGCAGTAAATCATGACAGTGTGCCTAGATATTTCGAATACAACTTATTTATGGCATACCTCCTAAATGGGATACGTGCAGTTCAAGCAGACCAAGATAATATTACAATGTTGAAGTTTAGCGACTTCAACCTTGGAGATCACAATGTCTATAACATGCTCACACCACATAAGTACCTGACCAGAACTAAGGGGAAGAATTTGAAGAAAATACCCCAATCATGGACAATGAACTTCGCGCAGTCCACCCTTATAAATGTCATGAATATTCCCCACATCGTAAGACACCAGGAGGTGAATGCATGTGTCAAGTTGTTGTTGTATTGTTACCATGGTGGTTATTTTTGGATAAACCACTATATAATAGTTGATTCGATGCTTATCAATCGGATCACAGGCTTGAGTATGCAAAAACCTGATCCACAAGAGTTTTACCCTGGAAAAACCATGGATCATGCTCTAGCACAACGAATCAAGGACACTTATGGCGATGCCGAGAAGGGAACGTGAGGCTACAGGGTAGCTTCTATCCAGAGTGGCACAGTGTGCCTCGCCTGTTAATTAATTGTAGGGAAGTTAGTATGAAAGAATCGACCTACCCAAGTCACTAGTTTTGTAGTCGACCTCATAGGGAAGTGTGTGGATGGCCTTCAGATGAACTGGGCGAAGTACCTGGTGAATCAATTGGAACTTGACTGCAGAGAAACACGGGATCAAAGATATGAATTTCATTTCAGCTGGCTCTTTATCCTTATAGATTTTATCTCCTGGGATATGCCGAAAGGTGTGACCTTCCCGAACATCGAGCTATTTGAGCTATTGGCCATGAATTTCAATACACTACGATATTCAAGCAATATGAATAAACAACGAAAGTAAAATGTTGTTTTTCATACCTACTACAATTAGTTGAAGATAGTCGTACAGTCTAATCCTCGCATGACTCTGAACACTCTACACCAGTTCAAGCCTTTGATGAAGTTTAGTGCAGATCAACATTTTATTTACATCACAGCATGCATCAAAGAACACAAGCAACAAATTCATTCCTATTATAAGATAATAGAGGAGGACTTGGAGGAGATCGCTAAGGACTGGTCGGAGGACCTCCTTATTCCAGCAGACCGTGCTAAGATATCCGACATAGACAACCCAAAAATAACATAGGATACACCTAGACCTAGCAGGATAAAGAAGACAGAAGAGGTCCAAGAATTAGACAGTGCATCCATGAAGACTGCTTCCACATCACTAAAGTAAGGAGGTGACGACGAAGAGTTAGATGATAAATAAGTTGAACAGAAGCAAGGAGATGAGGGTTATCCCATGAAGAAGAGGAAAGTTTCCCCTTCGAAACTTTCCTCCCAGAAGAAATCGAAGGCCACCATGACCAAGATACAGACTGTCCTCACCTCCGATGACTTTGAATTCCTCATAGAATCCCTACAAGATAATTCCAAGGAAATAGTAGAGAAAAAGAAGCAAAGAAAGAGGAGATGTATGATCAGATTGAGACTGAACTCCAAGGGGTATAGTAGGCCCTACAGTCCAGCTGTGCAGTCTCCACTACACCAGGAGAACTAGAATTGGGAGATGAGCTGACTTAACTCCACCTCCTAGCCGATACAATCGAAGCTCACCTTCAACAAGCATAGGAATAAATATAGCGATCCAGCCAGTATTTGACACAAGTACAAAGAGTACTCATAGAGCAACGCAATGTTGTAGAACAGGAAAAGAATCCTATCCAAGTGAAGTTTGATGAAGAAAAAGAACAACTATAGCAAGAAAAGAAACAATTGCTCATAGAGTAACTCGAAGTAAAATAAGCAGTCAACATAGCAGTTCGCTCTGTGATAGTCCTAGAATTCGAGGTAGAAGACCGAGTTACACTGCAAGTGAACCAGCTCATAGAATCCATCTAGAAGCTACAACAATGCATAGAATATTTTGAGCTACGCACTGTACCTGAGACCCCACAAGATGTAAGAGACCAAAGAGAAGAAACTGCCTAGAGAGTAGTTAAAAGGATAAAGGCTCTTACCCTAGAATGTAAGAAACTCACTGATCACATTGCCCAGACCTATGAAAAACTCATGGAGAACCCGAAACTGAAGGCACTAGAGTCGTAGATCCAAGAGGTGACGTATCAAACCAAAAAGATATAGGTGCAGTTGAAGCCTCTATCAGTTCTGGAAATAATGAAGCGATCCCAAGAGCAGCGAACTTCCCAGAAGAAGATCCACACTATCCAGAGAAGAGTTATGGAAGTAACTCAGAGGCTCCAACCTGTACAAGATAAGGCCTATCAATTTTTTACAGATGTAGAAGGCCAAGGAGTAGAGCTAGAGTAGGTTGTTAATACAGCCGAACAATGTATAGAGGGACCTATCAACGATGCATTCATCCAAAAGTTCATTGAACAGGAGGCCATAACACAACAACAAGTCAAAGAAGTTCAATCCAAGCTCGAGGCGTTCAAATAATAACTAGTCAGAACAGAGTGACTCGAGACAAGTCACATGTGATTGTTGGGAGACTTTTGTCCCTTGACCAAGTTTTGGGAGATCCCCGGTCAAGTTGACCTATTTTGGGACTTCGACAGCCTGTCGAAGGTGGAGTGATAGAAGAAGAAGATATTGCAGGATCTTGGCCCCTTTTTGGGTCCTTTTTGGGATTTGGGATTATGTAACGGGTATGGGATGTTGGCCCATGGGTTTACCCATGTTTAGGCCTATTTTGTAAAGTATAAATAAGTAGCTAGGTGACATAAGTAAGGAGGCCCATTAGCTAAGATCTAAGTGCAAGTATGGTTTTTAGATTCTCTGTGCATATAGTGAGAATCTTGTAGATCTAAGTGCAAGTGGTTGTAACAGATTGTGAAAGGCTTTGTGCTAGACCTAGCTCGGGGAAGGAGGATCTGGCGAGGTGTGCATAGATCTCCTATCCTATGAAGAGTAGGGTTTTTGTGTCTTTGTGCATATAGATGATTGATTGAAGCTAATAAAGAAGAAGAGTTGGTGGACGTAGCCCTAGGGTGGTGGTGACCCACATAAATGCTGTGTTATTCTGCTCTGTGTGATGTTCTGATGTATTTATGTGTTATTTGCTAAGTGCTTGATATAGATAGATAGATAGATATGTTTATGCTTCATGCTTATGATGAATCTGGATGCTAGATATCACATAGGTGAATGTGTTTAGTGCTTGGATATGATAGATATGATCCATTTATTTATGATATGTTCTTAAATACATTAGATCAGGGTGAACGTTGTGATGCTCTGTTTTCTCTGTAGAGTAGATATTGGTTAAAAAATGATGAAATAATGGTGCTAAGATCTCCATCAAGTATTATAATCACATATCGGTGTCCTAGCTAAGGTCACAGACACCTAAGTCCTGCAACCACCCCTGCCTCTACCTCAAGTGACACTTCATCTGCTTCGTAGGTGATGATGAAAGGGTCAATAGTTAGAGTTTTTTTGGTGCACCATTGTAGCGTTAAACCCTGGGTCTGCCCCTGTGCCAACATTAAATCCTTGTCCTATTGGACCTGTCCCATTTTTGACATATCAATGTCCATGCCAACTATTGTTGTTTGTTGGGTTTCCTCCACCACGGGTGTGGGGCGCGCTACTTCCACATTATGTGACGGAATTTCATTCAAGTTGACGAATTATGTAGTCTTTGTGGGTTCCTATTCCATTCCCTATGGTGGTTTTTGTGCTCTATGATGGATTCGAGGTTTTCTACAGGCCTGGATCGACGCACCTAACTTTGGTGGTTCCATGGTGGTTAAGGTTGATTTCTGTCTACCTAGTTCGCTCTGTATATATTGATAAATCACTCTCTACTCTGTATAATTTCTCTCTCTCTCTCTCTCTCTCTCTCTCTCTCTCTCTCTCTCTCTCTCTCTCTCTGTGATTTCACAATCTCACAATAATCATTCTATTACCCGCGTGCCTTCCTTATATAGCAAGTATCATGAAGCTTCTTAGAGAAGCTACCTGAGCTATCGTTTAAATGAATTGGTGTTGCCTGTGTACGTGACATTCCATTTCCTTGACGCCACCAGTTGGTGTGATTAATGTAAATTTTCTTCGAAATTACTTGACATTGAATTTGATAGACGTCCTTAGTTGGCATCTTTTTTCTGTAATCGACATTTTTTGAATTTCTACCTTTTTCTGACCGTTGGTCCTTCCAGCGCGCTAAGTTTTACAAGTGCGCAGTATGTTGTTTAGCCGGTGCGCGTGGGAATTTTATTTTTGTCTTGCTAACTCTATTTTAGCTACGTGTTGTCTTCTGGTGTATAGCGTGGTAATCCCCCTATTGCTACGCACAGTCCTTTGTTGTCTAGCGTAGTCTCCTTTTTTTTATAACGTTCTAAGTGATAGGAAGTCAACTATCCCTATATAGTTTTGGTCGACTGCCATTGATCATTCCTCTGAGTTATGTTCCTCCCAAATCCTTCATTTGTACAAATATCCCATTTTTGACAGTATTTAGTTCATATGGTCCCAACCAATGCATTCTGAATTTTCCTAGGTGCTGAAGAGATTTACTGCCGTACACAAAGACTAGGTCTCCCTCCTTGAAACTTTTCATTTCAATATGTCTATCATGCCAATATTTTTCCCTTGATTTTTGTACCTCTTAGTGAAACCCTACTAGAATCCTATCTTCTTCCATGAGCATCAGCTGAATTATCCTTTCTTGTACTGTGTCTCGCTCTGTCATGTTAGTAATTGTTGCTATGCACAGACTAGGTACCAAAAATTCTAATGGCACCACTACTTCTTTTCCATACACCAATTTGAATGGTGTCTTCCCTGTCAAATATTTACTTGTAGTATTGTATTTTGATAGTACTACTGGTATATTCAAGTCCCATTCATCCCTGTTGACATTGGAGATCTTTGTCAGTGCATTCTCTAGGATCTTATTAAACGATTCCATTGTTCCATTTGATTGACAATGATACAGTGTACTATTTTAATGATAGACTTAAAACTCCTCATTCATAGCCTTAATAGTGCTATTAATGAAGTGAGTGCCTTGGCCACTCATCAAAATGCTTGGCCTTTCAAATCTAGTGATCACTCGCTTAAGAAAGAAGTGTGGTTTTGTCTCTACACTGCCATGTTTTAATGGTGTTGCTTCTTCCCATCTTGTTAAGTACTTTGTCGTAGTAACAATACACCTTGTCCCTGACCTCTTTGCTAATGGGTTAATTGGTCCCACAAAGTCTATTTCCCATTTTTCGAATACCTATAAGGTTACTTGTGGCCTTAGGGGAATCTCATCATGTCTATTAGGTTTACCAACCCTCTGACATACATCACATATATGGAAGTATTCCTTTCAATGTCAATGAACAGTCAACCACCATAGTCCTTCACACAATACCTTTTGCATGGTATACTTTCCTCCATAATGTCCTCCTGCTATTCCCTCATGGGCCTCTATTAAAATCCTAGGTCTTTCATGTTCTAGTACACATGTTTTGAAGATGTTGTCTCCACCCATATTGTATAAGTTTCTTGCAATAAATTGATATTCTGCAACTTTGAATACCAAACTTTTCTTATGCATAATGTTGAATTCTTGTGGCCCATTCCCTGTACTCAAGTATTGAATGATGTCAGTAAAATATTCATCAGCTACTTGGACTGAAAATAATTGTGCATTACGGAATTTTTACTCTGGATTCGTAGGTTCCTCTCCATTGATGATCCTTGATAGGTGATCAGGATCTGCATTCAACTTCCCTAGTTTGACTATCACTTCAAAGTCAAATTACTGGAACAATAGTAACCATCTACAAATTGTCCCCCCCAAAACTGGCTTGTTGACTAGGTATTTCAGAGTTGCATGATCTGTAAACATCTCGAAATGTTTTCCTAGTAAGTAATGTCTGAACTTTTNAGAGGCCTGCTATGATTCCTTCACTAGAAGGAATAGAACTATTCAAAGGAAAGTTGATAAAACCTATGTGTAAATCTCACCCGGATACCTATGAATGCCAATGGAACTTCAATAGAGGAAGATTTTGAGATCATAAAATTTATTGAGAACAGTGCCCCATTTACCATGCTATTAGGAAAACCTTGGATTGAAAGAGATCATTCCAAAAGGCAAGAAGAAGAAGAAGTTTTAGATAAGAAGAAGCAATATTTAAAATAATTCATGACTAGAAGGATCAAACACTTGATTGAAGAAAAAAAGAATAGATCAAAGATATTTAACACTAGAGACCTAGATGTCAAAGTTGCAAGAACAGTAGAAGACCCACAAAAGACTGAAATATCTATCCCAGATAAAGAAATAATATTACACTTGAAAGAATCTCAACAGCGCGAAGTCACCATGTCAAAGGAAGATAAGAATCAGAATGGGAAAAGGAATACTGAGACGAATCTCACTGGGAATAAGGATAGAAAGATAAGTAAGAAGAGAGCTAAGATCGACAAGTTGCAGAAGGTTCCAGAGGGAACTTTGTAGAAGGAAAAATTTGCCACTTCGCCATGGTGAAGAAATATAGCCGTTTGGGACATTATAACCATTCGACCGACACTCCGAACAAGTAGAAAGACATTTATGGACAGACAACCCACCATTTGACCATTGGGACCGCACGATACTATACAAAACAAAGTTAATGAAGGCTTCATACCCATTGCAAGAGACCCATTGATTAGTTACCTATTTATCCCATCGCGCCATGCACCAAGAACACTTTTTCCAACTGAGATTTTGATCTCGCGGACCAAGTTGATTTTTCACAGTGATCATCACACTCTTGCCCTTTATCTCATTACTATGTCTAAGTTACCCTCTGAACCTGATATTGTTAACCCCGAGAGTGTATGTCAGACAAGTTGAGCACCACAGAGAAAGTTGTTGAAGAAGTTCTGATCGACCTCATGACTGAAAGAGTCATGTCGATGTCTATAGGTGTACAAGCATCATTGACGAGAGGACTGCCAACCTCTCCATCCATTGCTCACGGAGCCAGACCAACCCAACCTTCAGATGAAGAGCGAACCAAGCACAGGGATGATTTAGTGAATTCCAAATTGATCCTGACCATACTACCCGCCTATATTCCACCACTGAGTGGTGCGGTAAATCGTGACAGTGTGCCTAGATATTTCGAATACAACTTGTTTATGGCATACCTCTTAAATGGGATACGTGCAGTTCAAGCAGACCAAGATAATATTACAATGTTGAAGTTTAGCGACTTCAACCTTGGAGATCACAATATCTATAACATGCTCACACCACATAAGTACCTGACCATAACTAAGGGGAATAATTTGAAGATAATACCCCAATCATGGACAATGAACTTCGCGTTGTCCACCCTTATAAACGTCATGAAGATTCCCCACATCGGAAGACACCAGGAGGTGAATGCATGTGTCAAGTTGTTGTTGTATTTTTACCATGGTGGTTATTTTAGGCTAAACCACTATATAATAGTTGATTCGATGCTTATCAATCGGATCACGGGCTTGAGTATGCAAAAACCTGATCCACAAGAGTTTTACCCTCGAAAAACCATGGATCATGCTCTAGCACAACGAATCAAGGACACTTATGGCGATGCCGAGAAGGGAACGTGAGGATACAGGGTAGCTTCTATCCAGAGTGGCATAGTGTGCCTCGCCTGTTAATTAATTGTAGGGAAGTTAGTACGAAAGAATCGACCTACCCAAGTCACTAGTTTTGTAGTCGACCTCATAGGGAAGTGTGTGGATGGACTTCAGATGAACTGGGCAAAGTACCTGGTGAATCAATTGGAACTTGACTGCAGAGAAACACAGGATCAAAGATATGAACTTCATTTCAGCTGGCTCTTGATCCTTATAAATTTTATCTCCTGGGATATGCCGAAAGGTGCGACCTTCCCGAACATCGAGCTATTTGAAATATTGGCCATGAATTTCAGTACACTACGATATTCAAGCAATATGAATAAACAACGAAAGTCAAATGTTGTTTTTCATACCTACTACAATTAGTTGAAGATAGTCGTACAGTCTAATCCTCGCATGACTCTGAACACTCTACACCAGTTCAAGCCTTTGATGAAGTTCAACACAGATCAACATTTTATTTACATCACAACATGCATCAAAGAACACAAGCAACAAATTCATTCCTATTATAAGATAATAGAGGAGGACTTGGAGGAGATCGCTAAGGATTGGTCAGAGGAACTCCTTATTCCAGCAGACCCTGCCGAGATATCTGACATAGACAACCCAAAAATAACACAGGATACACCTAGACCTAGCAGGATAAAGAAGACAAAAGAGGTCCAAGAATTAGACAGTGCATCCATGAAGACTGCTTCCACATCACTAAAGTAAGGAGGTGATGGCGAAGAGTTAGATGATAAATAAGTTGAACAGAAGCAAGGAGATGAGGTTTATCCCATGAAGAAGAGGAAATGTTC
Source organism: Picea glauca (assembly GCA_000966675.3). Lineage (NCBI taxonomy): Eukaryota > Viridiplantae > Streptophyta > Pinopsida > Pinales > Pinaceae > Picea > Picea glauca. Next base: position 15,513 of record JZKD02S1663547.1, read on the forward strand.
CCCTTTGAAACTTTCCTCCCAGAAGAAATTGAAGGCCACCATGACCAAGATACAGACTGTCCTCACCTCCGATGACTTTGAATTCCTCATAGAATCCCTACAAGATAATTCCAAGGAAATAGTAGAGAAAAAGAAGCAAAGAAAGAGGAGATGTATGATCAGATTGAGACTGAACTCCAAGGGGTATAGTAGGCCCTACAGTCTAGCTGTGTAGTCTCCGCTACACCGGGAGAACTAGAATTGGGAGATGAGCCGACTCAACTCCACCTCCTAGCCAATACAATCGAAGCTCACCTTCAACAAGCATAGGAAGAAATATAGCGATCCAGCCAGGATTTGACACAAGTACAAAGAGTACTCATAGAGAAACACAATGCTGCAGAACAGGAAAAGCTTGCTATCCAAGTGAAGTTTGATGAAGAAAAAGAACAACCATAGCAAGAAAAGGAACAATTTCTCATAGAGCAACTTGAAGTAAAATAAGCAGTCAACATAGCAGTTCGCTCTGTGATAGTCCTAGAATTCGAGGTAGAAGACCGAGTTACACTGCAGGTGAACCAGCTCATAGAAGCCATCTAGAAGCTACAACAATGCATAGAATATTTTGAGCTATGCATTGTACCTGAGACCCCACAAGATGTAAGAGACCAAAGAGAAGAAGCCGCCCAGAGCGTAGTTAAAAGGATAAAGGCTCTTACCCTAGAATGTAAGAAAATCACTGATCACATTGCCCAGACCTATGAAAACCTCACGGAGAACCCGAAACTGAAGGCACTAGAGTCGTAGATCCAAGAGGTGACGTATCAAACCAAAAAGATACAGGTGCAGTTGAAGCCTCTATCAGTTCTGGAAATAATGAAGCGATCCCAAGAGCAGCGAACCGCCCAGAAGTAGATCCACACTATCCAGAGAAGAGTTATGGAAGTAACTCAGAGGCTCCAACCTGTACAAGATAAGGCCTATCAATTTTTTACAGATGTAGAAGGCCAAGGAGTAGAGCTACAGCAGGTTGTTAATACAGCTGAACAATGTATAGAGGGACCTACCAATGATGCATTCATCCAAAAGTTCATTGAAGAGGAGGCCATAACACAACACCAAGTCAAATAATTTCAATCCAAGCTCGAGGCATTCAAAGAATAACTAGTCAGAACAGAGTGACTCGAGACAAGTCACATGTGATTGTTGGGAGACTTTTGGCCCTTGACCAAGTTTTGGGAGATCCCTGGTCAAGTTGACCTATTTTGGGACTTCGACAGCCTGTCGAAGGTGGAGTGATAGAAGAAGAAGATATTGCAGGATCTTGGCCCCTTTTTGGGTCCTTTTTGGGATTTGGGATTATGTAACGGGTATGGGATGTTGGCCCATGGGTTTACCCATGTTTAGGCCTATTTTGTAAAGTATAAATAAGTAGCTAGGTGACATAAGTAAGGATTCCCATTAGCTAAGATCTAAGTGCAAGTATGGTTTTTAGATTCTCTGTGCATATAGTGAGAATCTTGTAGATCTAAGTGCAAGTGGTTGTAACAGATTGTGAAAGGCTTTGTGCTAGACCTAGCTCAAGGAAGGAGAATCTGACGAGGTGTGCATAGATCTCCTATCCTATGAAGATTAGGGTTTTTGTGTCTTTGTGCATATAGATGATTGATTGAAGCTAATAAATAAGAAGAGTTGGTGGACGTAGCCCCAGGGTGGTGGTGACCCACATAAATGTTGTGTTATTCTGCTCTGTGCGATGTTGTGATGTATTTATGTGTTATTTGCTAAGTGCTTGATATAGATAGATAGATAGATAGATATGTTTATGATTCATGCTTATGATGAATCTGGATGCTAGATCTCACATAGGTGAATGTGTTTAGTGCTTGGATATGATAGATATGATCCATTTATTTATGATATGTTCTTAAATACATTAGATCAGGGTGAACGTTGTGATGCTCTTTTTTCTCTGCAGAGTATATATTGGTTAAAAAATGATGAAATAATGGTGCTAAGATCTCCATCAAGTATTATAATCACATATCGGTGTCCCAGCTAAGGTCGCAGACACCTGAGTTCTGCAACCACCCCTTCCTCTACCTCAGGTGAGACTTCATCTGCTTCGTAGGTGATGATGAAAGGGTCAGTAGTTAGAGTTTTTTTGGTGCACCATTGTAGCGTTAAACCCTGGGTATGCCCCTGTGCCAAAATTAAATCCTTGTCCTATTGGACCTGTCCCATTTTCGACATATCAATGTCCATGCCAACTATTGTTGTTTGTTGGGTTTCCTCCACCACGGGTGTGGGGCGCGGTACTTCCACATTATGTGAGGGAATTTCATTCAAGTTGATGAATTATGTAGTCTTTGTGGGTTCCTATTCCATTCCCTATGGTGGTTTTTGTGCTCTATGATGGATTCGAGGTTTTCTACAGGCCTGGATCGACGCACCTAACTTTGGTGGTTCCATGGTGGTTAAGGTTGATTTCTGTCTACCTAGTTCGCTCTGTATATATTGATAAATCACTCTCTACTCTATATAATTTCTCTCTCTCTCTCTCTCTCTCTGTGATTTCACAATCTCACAATAATCATTCTATTACCCGCGTGCCTTCCTTATATAGCAAGTATCATGAAGCTTCTCAGAGAAGCTACCTGAGCTATCATTTAAATGAATTGGTGTTGCCTGTGTACGTGACATTCCATTTCCTTGACGCCGCCAGTTGGTGTGATTAATGTAAATTTTCTTCGAAATTACTTGACATTGAATTTGATAGACGTCCTTAGTTGGCACCTTTTTTCTGTAATTGACATTTTTTGAATTTCTACCTTTTTCTGACCGTTGGTCCTTCCAGCATGCTAAGTTTTACAAGTGCACAGTATGTTGTTTAGCCGGTGCGCGTGGGAATTTTATTTTTGTCTTGCTAACTCTATTTTAGCTACATGTTGTCTTCTGGTGTATAACGCGGTAATCCCCCTATTGCTACGCACAGTCCTTTGTTGTCTAGCATAGTCTCCTTTTTTTAATAACGTTCTAAGTGATAGGAAGTCAACTATCCCTATATAGTTTTGGTCGACTGCCATTGATCATTCCTCTGAGTTATGTTCCTCCCAAATCCTTCATTTGTAAAAATCTCCCATTTGTGATAGTATTTACTTCATATGGTCCCAACCAATGCATTCTGAATTTTCCTAGGTGCTGAAGAGATTTACTGTCGTACACAAAGACTAGGTCTCCCTCCTTGAAACTTTTCATTTCAATATGTCTATCATGCCAATATTTTTCCCTTGATTTTTGTACCTCTTAGTGAAACCCTGCTAGAATCCTATCTTCTTCCATGAGCATCAGCTGAATTATCCTTTCKTGTACTGTGTCTCGCTCTGTCATGTTAGTAATTGTTGCTATGCACAGACTAGGTACCAAAAATTCTAATGGCACCACTACTTCTTTTCCATACACCAATTTGAATGGTGTCTTCCCTATCAAATATTTACTTGTAGTATTGTATTTCGATAGTACTACTGGTATATTCAAGTCCCAGTCGTCCCTGTTGACATTGGAGATCTTTTTCAGTGCATTCTCTAGGATCTTATTAAAGGATTCCATTGTTCCATTTGATTGACAATGATATAGTGTACTATTTTAATGATAGACTTAAAAACTCCTCATTCATAGCCTTAATAGTGCTATTAATGAAGTGAGTGCCTTGGCCACTCATCAAAATGCTTGGCCATCCAAATCTAGTGATCACTCGCTTAAGAAAGAAGTGTGGTTTTGTCTCTACACTGCCATCTTTTAATGGTGTTGCTTCTTCCCATCTTGTTAAGTACTTTGTCGTAGTAACA
>JZKD02S1663547.1:109792-122646 GCA_000966675.3 Picea glauca
CATTTTGCCTTTGTTTTCGTTTTTGGTTTTGATTTGGACTGATCAGTTTTTATGTTTTTGAAACATATGCATGCCTGTGGACTGAGCCATTCAGACCAAGACCATAGAAAATTTTATTCACTAAAATAACTCCTGAAAGGTTGTACGAACATCAATGATATATTTCTAAAAATGATATTTATGTTTGAAAATTTTGTTGTTTGAAAGAAGTTTACTAATTTCAATCTCTGAGCAAAGTTTGTCATGATCACTTATTATGTTTTTACGCTGTGCCTTTTTCGTAAAGGAATGACTCAAAAAGGATGTCTCCCTGTCATAGTAAGTTGTTTTAGAAATAAAACATTTATGGAGCTGAATAAAGGACAGTGTCAAAAAATTATGATGAGGTCTAAAAAATGTGATAAAATACCAAGATTTTTCAGCGTCACCCCGCTCAGTTATACACAAAAGAATAAAAAATAAAAATGTTAATAAGAGCTGTGGGAAGTGTTTGTAAACCCGTCGGGATACTGAACAGGTCTGCTGACGGCGGGTAAATTCAAGCATGGCACCAAGACAACTTCGTCGGAGTACTGAACAGGCCCGCTGGCAGCGAAGCAATGTCGGGTACACGAAAATCTGTAAAAAAATTATGAAAAACCTCTTTTAAGTCCTTTATTCTGATCTAGAACTTCTTGAGAGGATACAGATGTCCGAGTGGGTTAAATGGAAACACTGTCGAGGCTATGGATGCCTGCTAGCAGCAATGTCCATGCCAACAATATTAAAGATTTTATCATTAATGTCGTGACTTGCTGATCTTAAGACTGTTATTAGTTTTCATCTTTTAAAACATCGCTGAAAACGATAGTAAATGCTGATGTTTGTACGATTTTCTGATGGTTGTTTTTGAGTTGAATTTTTCTTTTTCATCCTAATCTAAATTTTTTTCTTTCGAAAAAGATAACTGCTTCTCCCAGTGTGTCACCATTGTTGGCAGCCAATTCAATTTTTTCAATTGCCCTAAAAGCTGCCTACACCTATGTCTCTTGAACTTCAAATTTCTGTCGCATTTTGCCAACAGAAGACATTTTTATTTCATGCGACATTTTCAAATTGGTTTCAATTTAGTTTTCACGACTGAAAGCGTGAAAATTCCTCCATCGTTATTTGGACTGTCATGATCTTTTCATTGATATTCTGATTGATAATTACCCGAGGTTTATTATTAAGTGGCTGGAATGATTTTTCAAACTATGTCCATTTGCCTATTCTTACTTTGATTGCGCAACTTGATTTTTATTTGATTGAGAAGGTATTGAGCATGTGAATTTATGAGTTATATTTGATTTCATAAGGGTCATGGTTGATCTTGTTTTATATGATGTGATCCTTATAAGCTCTTAACTTGTCGATTTTATAAAATCATTGGTCACAATGTTATAAACTTTGATTACACATTATGCAACAAGCGCATAGGTAAAATATGAGTCTGATTTCATTTTGAATGGCAATAGTTTGATTATACATGGCGCGTTGGTTAAACATTTGGTTTTTTTATTTAACTTTGCATTTGATTTAACGTTGAACATTCATGGTTTCAAACAACGCAATGGCATATTGGTATATTATATCCACTCTTTAATCCTTGGGTTGGCCGAATTTTTGGTTATGTTTGATGGAACAACGTTGTACTCTACCATTAATGTTTTGCATGGCGGTGAACTAACCCACCACATTCACACATGCATATTGATTTTCTTCCCCTTTCATCATTCTCAGCTATTAGCCCAAACGATTTTGCTCCTGTGTGTTTATCCGAACCCTACCATGTGCCCGCACCATGGCTCCGGTCGTAAGGGTTGAACCCAATGGTGGCCAGGCATTGTTGATGTTTGATGGTGCTTACAGTGACCTTGAGGAATTTGGATGGCTCCCGTTCATACAAAAGTTTGATGGCTATAACCCTAGCGTGGCTCGGCAATTTGCATTAACCTTTGATGGCTGCCGAGCCAAGGTTGGGGATGTGCAATTGGAAATTGATGAGAAATTTCTCAGTTTAGCTACCGGTCTGCCTGCTGTCGGACATAGATGGTCAAAAAAATGCAAAATGGAAGATGTCCCATGGACATTTCTCTTCAAGTCACGAAGAGTGAGCTCCTGTGACAAAGGTTTTCCCACGAATATGCTAAAACAATGTTGGCATGACTTGCTGATGATAACCAAGAAGTTCATTACCTGTGAGGGTTGGTATGGTTTTGTTTTCTTGTACCACCTTCGGCTACTTATGGTTTTCATGGGCTATGAGCTTAATATGCCTTACTACTTGCATAGGAGTCTGTTTAAAACGTCTAAAAGATACAAAAGGAACCAGACTGATAACAACCTATTTCATTTTGGGTTAATTAAAATGCTTGTGGTTTGTCATCTGGGGTTACACCGAGACTGTTGGAATGATTTTCTTATTTGCAGTAACTTTGAGGACTCAAGCCCACCACAGGTTGACAAACCTGTGGTGAGCGAGACCAAGTCAGTACCCCCTGTGCCTTACAGTGCTCTGTTACCTAAACCCCTACCCGACTCGCCTATTGACCTACCCAATTCTGTTACCCAGGATGTGGAAAATGTTAAACCCATGGGTAAAAGGCCTAAGGCCAAACCTATTGCGAATTCCAAAGGTAAGAAGAATTCCCGGTTAATCTCTCGCATGGCAAGAAACAAACCGAAAGTTCCTGTCAACCCCGACCCTATTATGGTGAGTGAAGATTCTAACTCACAGGTTGAACGCTACTTGGAAAGTGAGTATCCCTACTCAGAAGGTCTGTGTGACAAACCCTCATACGATTTTGTCAAAAACCTACCACCTTGCTTGCAAAATGATCCTAATTTTCTCGGCATCAAAATGCCTTGTGGAAACCCCGGTGACTCGTTAAACCCCCCTTCTGTTCTATCCGAACCAGCTACTCCACCTTGTGATCAGTGTGGCTCAGGGTTAGAAAGGTATTACCTTGATGTGCCAATGTTGCAGTCCAGAATTCATGCTCTGGAGGATCAAGTTGCAAAGCTCACCAGTCAAAAGGTGAAGATGCCATCCACTGATAAGAAAAAATGAACAACATGTTCGATTTTGTTTAAGAACGCGGAGTCGGCTACAATAGTCGTCAATTCAAAATTGTCATAGCTCGAACAACCTCAATGGTATGATTATCACCTATTTATATGATAAACCTATAGCTCTGTTTACACCGTGGATTTGTTTTATCACATAAGCATGCATTATGGTATATAATTTTGTTTTGATAAATCGAATTTCGTTATTGTTTTAAGTTTCGATTGGATTTGGCTTTGATTCGATTGATCGTAGGATAGATTTGATTGTTTTAATTTAGCTTCAATNTTGATGGCTATAACCCTAGCGTGGCTCGACAATTTGCATTAACCTTTGATGGCTGCCGAGCCAAGGTTGGGGATGTGCAATTGGAAATTGATGAGCAATTTCTCAGTTTAGCTACTGGTCTGCCTGCTGTCGGACAGAGATGGTCAAGAAAATGCAAAATGGAATATGTCCCATGGACATTGCTCTTCAAGTCACGAAGAGTGAGCTCGTGTGACAAAGGTTTGCCCACGAATATGCTAAAGCAACGTTGGCATGACTTGATGATGATAACCAAGAAGTTCATTACCTGTGAGGGTTGGTATGGTTTTGTTTTCTTGTACCACCTTCGGCTACTTATGGTTTTCATGGGCTATGAGCTTAATATGCATTACTACTTGCATAGGAGTCTGTTTAAAACGTCTAAAAGATACAAAAGGAACCAGACTGATAAGAGCCTATTTCATTTTGGGTTAATTAAAATGCTTGTGGTTTTTCATCTGGGGTTATGCTGAGACTATTGGAATGATTTTCTTATTCGCAATAACTTTGAGGACTCAAGCCCACCACAGGTTGAAAAACCTGTGGTGAGTGAGACCAAGTCAGTACCCCCTGTGCCTTACAGTGCTCTGTTACCTAAACCCCTACCCGACTTGCCTATTGACCTACCCAATTCTGTTACCCAGGATGTGGAAAATGTTAAACCCACGGGTAAAGGGCCTAAGGCCAAACCTATTGCGAATTCCAAAGGTAAGAAGAATGCCCGGTTAATCTCACGCATGGCAAGAAACAAACCGAAAGTTCCTGTCAACCCCGACCCTATTATGGTGAGTGAAGATTCTGACTCAGAGGTTGAACGCTACTTGGAAAGTGAGTATCCCTACTCAGAAGGTCTGTGTGACAAACCCTCATACGATTTTGTCAAAAACCTACCACCTTGCTTACAAAATGATCCTAATTTTCTCGGCATCAAAATGCCTTGTGAAAACCCCGGTGACTCGTTAAACCCCCCTTCTGTTCTATCTGAACCAGCTGCTCCACCTTGTGATCAGTGTGGCTCAAGGTTAGAAAGGTATTACCTTGATGTGCCAATGTTGCAGTCCAGAATTCATGCTCTGGAGGATCAAGTTGCAAAGCTCACCAGTCAAAAGGTGAAGATGCCATCCACTGATAAGAAAAAATGAACAACAGGTTCGATTTTGTTTAAGAACGCGGAGTCAGCTACAACAGTCGTCAATTCAAAATTGGCATAGCTCGAACAACCTCAATGGTATGATTATCACCAATTTATATGATAAACCTACAGCTCTGTTTACACTGTGGATTTGTTTTATCACATAAGCGTGCATTATGGTATATAATTTTGTTTTGATAAATCAAATTTCGTTATTGTTTTAAGTTTCGATTGGATTTGGCTTTGATTCGATTGATCATAGGATAGATTTCATTGTTTTAATTTAGCTTCAATTGAATACTCTGTTGATTATTGAAGTTGTTTCTAAACACAGGCTATTTCTGGTATTTCAATTTCAAACGCAATCAATGTTTCGATTCGAAATTGGTTATAGTCTATACGATGTGGTTGGCATTAATGGTTTGCTGTTAAGATTTTATATTCCATGTCTTATGATCAATTCGAATATCATTCTGTTAAGGCATAACCAAATTGCGAATAGATATGAGTCATAACTGTTATACCCAACTAATCGATTCGCATTGTTTGACCGTGTTATTAGCTCGGTTCATATTGCAACAAATGTATTGTTTTAATTTGATTTGTTGAACGAAAATGATCATGCCTAGGATTACGATTTGTTTCTATATTTGACTTAATCACGATTCAATTTGATTGTTACACAGTTATGATTACAATTGTTGTTGATGGTTATGATTACTATTTTTGGTCATGTCTGTTAACTGTTTAATGCTCAACAAACGAAGTCTATGGAAAGTCTGGTGGATGTTGTTATGCATGTTTCGTTTTGACTATAATCNATGCAATCAATGTTTCGATTCGAAATTGGTTATAGTCTATACGATGTGGTTGGCATTAATGGTTTGCTGTTAAGATTTTATATTCCATGTCTTATGATCAATTCAAATATCATTATTTTAAGGCATAACCAAATTGTGAATAGATATGAGTCATAACTGTTATACCCAACTAATCGATTCGCATTGTTTGACCGTGTTATTAGCTCGGTTCATATTCCAACAAATGTATTGTTTTAATTTGATTTGTTGAACGAAAATGATCATGCCTAGGCTTATGATTTGTTTCTATATTTGACTTAATCACGATTCGATTTGATTGTTACCCAGTTATGATTACAATTGTTGTTGATGGTTATGATTACTATTTTTGGTCATGTCTATTAACTGTTTAATGCTCAACAAATGAAGTCTATGGAAAGTCTGGTGGATGTTGTTATGCATGTTTCGTTTTGACTATAATCGTATGCACAGTGTTACAACCGTAACAAATCAATTATGATTGTGTTCGATCATGATCGTATCGATTATGGTTGTGTTGATTACATCGTATCTTATACGATATGATTCACTGTTTAATTTCGTTGGATATGAAACAGTTTGGTTACCTTTTGACCCGATTTTATGGCAACTAAAGAACAGAGCATTCTTATCCTGTTTCGATTGCATCCTTTTCGATTTTGTTTAACTTGAATGATAAATTTGTTTGAACCATTAGTAATTCGATTTTATGTTTATTAAAAGAAAATTAAATTGGATTATTTTAAAAAGATTTCGTTTGATTTCTATCTGGTTCTGTGTGTTATTTTAGACTAGCTACAGAATCAGATGATTCTGTAGCTAAGTCTGTAGGATCAATTTTTTAGTGTTTTGTTACTGAAATATCTTTCTAATTTGATACTTGTGTTCTATTGCAGGTAAATTCGAAATTGCAATTGAGTTGTTGAGCATTTAGGGGATGTTTCAAAGATTTCACTTGCATTTCATTTTCTTAGTTTAGGTGATTTTGGGATATCTCCCAGATTATGTAAAACATTTTGATATTATCCACAAGGAAGTTTTANTTCCATAAATTCATGGGTTTCACGAGGAAAAGAGAATAACTTAACAAGTTGCAGTGAGGAAAAGTGCGGACATCCCCAAGAAGAAAGTGCAAGCATCGTGGAATTTTGAAGAAGATTTGTTGAAGATCAGAGATCTAAAATGCAGGTCAGCTACATGTTGAAGGTATGTCTTCATGTGTATGTTAGAGTGTGTATTTTGAAAAATTGAGGAGTATATATGTCTTAGTATAAGAATTTTATTTGGAGAACTCCCTCATGGATCTTGGTATGAGGTATGTGTGGTTGCAGTCTCGATGAGGTATCGAAATAAGTAGCAGTAACAAAAGTATAAGAAAAATTACTAGCAACAACTTATTAGTTACAAAAACATAGGTAGTGAGAGATTGGCCTACATTTATATTTCAGGGTGGTTGGAAGGGGTAAGGAAACGTGGTATTAGGCTCGTTCTGATTGGAGCTGATAAATTAGGGAGTTGGAAATTCCACCAATTTGAAGCCTATAGATAGCGGTTTCGACACTCCTTCCATTTGTAGCTAGAGAAATGGGAATTTGCTGCTTCCAATGAATGTACTCTTTGACAAATAAGAAAATGATTCCATGGTATTTTTCCACATTGCACTTCCATGTAAACGTTTGGTGTATTATGTTTAATTGTTTTTTATGCACTGAATTATGGTATTGATGATATATTGAGTATTATTGAAGATTTTATAGTGTGGTTAAAGAAATAAAATTTATCATACTGATTCACTCCCCTCTCATTATTCCAACAAATGCAATTGTTTGTCAGTTGTAGGAGAAGGCATACTCAGTATCATTAAACATTTTGCAGGATGCAACAAGAATACTTCCCTACATACTATATGTCCTAGTAGATTCTCAAGTGGTACACAAAAGATACATTTTTTTCATTTGAGGGAAATTTGTAGTTATCTTGAGCGATCGAACATCAACCATGATAAACTGATGTGCCCCTTTAATAGGAAATACATGTTCCAATAATCCACATATAACTCGAGAAACATATGAATGTAATAAAAAAACTTGGCAATCATTATTTGAGAGAACACCATTAGGCTGTTCTCAAGCCCAAAGGGCATAAAAGTATTTACAAATGATCCCCATTCGGTAGTGAAAGTAGTCCTTCTCTTTTCCTCTTTGGAAATTCCAACCTAGTGATACCTAGAAAAGACATCTATAAAATAATAGTCTTCATTCCCCATTACTTGGTCCAAGACCTCATCACTAAAGGGGGTCAGAAAATGGTTATGTACACAAGCCAACTTTAAACTCCTATAATCCACATAGRCTTTGATATCTTCAGTACCATTCTTTCTCTGGATTATAATGGGAYTGATCCATTCACCCTCATCCACTAGAAAAATTATCCCAGTTGCTAACATCCTATCAATATCCTTCTTCACRTTCTCTTTGACTATAGGATTCAAGAAGTAGGGCCTATGTTTGACCAATTTTGAGTTTTTATTTATCTCTATATTCATCTCCCCTAAATATCCTTTAATCCCTTTTAGTTTTGAAAATATTTTAGGGAATAGATCCTCATATTCCCACAACAAAGATTCTATCTCTTTCAYAGTTTGTTCATCCAAATAATCCCCTACAGATTYCATATTAGGATGCTCCTCACTCTCTATGTTTACTTTCCACRACCTCATAGGTTTGGATTAGTATCTTCTTKCATCATATGATATWGTRTATTTAATATCTATAGTTYCTTTAGATTCTTTAAATGTCAAATGTCTAAGTTCCTCTAGGTCTTTGGGGTCTTTTGGGTATTTATCAACCTTGTTTTAGGCCATGGGTATTCATATAGGGGATGGATAAAGGATATGAAGGAGTAGATATTTATGTTCATGAAAAAATATAGGTAGATGTGCGGAATTAATTTCATCAGTAAATAACATATTATTAATTTTTTGCAACACTAGGGTGATTTCAGGAGACTTACCTAAAAATGATAAATCATGGGAGAACTCGTGTTGAAGTACTTCCTAGAAAGAATTTTTTCTTCCGATATCTTCATTCAGATACCAAGAACTTGGAATTCATCACAAACAATGAATAAACTTGATGTACCCAATATTTAGAAGGTGGTTATGCAACTTTCCATACCTTGATACAATGTACAACATGCTCCTTAGGATTATATGACCTATTGTATGATTTTAGACTTAACATTTGATGCTTCAACTTTTGATCTTTACTTGACTAGTTGACCAATGATGGAAGTATATTTCGGTATTGAATGGAAATCTTGAGCTCATCGCAAGAAGTTAGATCTCCCTTATGAGTGCCCCGCCACCTAGTTGGAGACAATTTTAATGCAATATCAAGTACTAGAATTATTTTCTCTACCAAAATCTTATCCTCCAGATAAATGAGATATTTGCATAAATATGATGTGCCATCATAAATACAATGCTCTCTAATATTTGTCGCAATCCACCCAACTTCTCTAACAGTTTTGCAATGCCTTGAAAACTTTTCATACCTTCCTTGCTTCCAATTATCAAACGGTGCTTCTGAACCTTCACTTGTAGAATGAATGCTCTGCCAACTTAATAACCCATCTGCAATAATATTAATGTATTCTTCTCTTTTTCCTATAGTCAGAGTGTACAAGCTATCCCAATAATCCTATTCCATATTCTCATCTATTGGATCAACATATCAAGGACCTTGGTATGGGTGTAGAGGTTGCACTACTTTCATTCCATCCACTTCAAAGGTAATAGTTTTCTTCTTAATGTCTATGACATGGTAATTCTTGTAGGCCCAGTCAATGGCCAATAGAGTTGGTCACATCTCGTTTTCCCCCATTGTTTCTATGACCTCAAAGTATGCCATGTTTTTTACACCAACCAAATCTACTTCAACATTTTGCAGCCTCAGAATAGGATATATCCAATATTAATTTGCCATCTGCAAGAAAATAGGTAAATATACAAGCATGGGATTTAGCATTGCTTCCTAAGTCTTCTTTGTCAGTATCTTGACATCAGAGACCAAATATAACATAACATACCCAATATCACCGTCGTTGATGTGGGCGTTGAGTCTAATTTCTATTCCATATCTCCTCTTCCTACTTTGTACCCTACTTTTATTCCTTTCTAAAATATTAGCAACAATTGACTCCTCTCAGATCTCCTCAGCCCCTAATATAACCTTGATTGTGTTCTGAAACTTCTTAATGAGTTTTTCATCATCTAGAATGTTGTAAAATAGTTGGAACCACAAATCAATATCCTTTTGTGATCTCTCTGGGTGATCCTTCTATGCAACCAATTTTTTTGTGACTCTTGGTTGAAGCTCAAATCTTTGTTCTGCAACTATCATCATTGCAAGATTAGAATATTTCCTGAACATTTCCATTGCATTCTGGAAGAATTACTTCAAACTTATGGGATGGTAATTATCATCCTCAGGTACTAACTTCTAGATCTTACTTTAATTATGATTGTCAACATCGNTTTTTGGGTGGTTCATATTTGTATTTTGTATTTGGGAATGGAAAAAAGACTCTTCTCCTTTCCATATTTATCATTGATCGAAATAAAAAAAAAATCATTTCCTTTTAGTTTTGCACGTTTTTAAGGGTCCAGTCCAAATATCGTCATTTTCACTTCCATTCCCCTGAGTAAACAACAACTATAAAATCAAGTACTAAATAAAATATATCTAGAATATTTTTTTTAGGGCTCTCCAAACCTACATTAGTTTAATTGTAGAGATTTGGAATAGGTGGTGAGGATACCTCTCCAAATATATGCAAACAAATGTAGTATCTTGAGTTAGGGAGAGAAATACATTTTCCACATCATTGTCCTGGGAAGCCCTTCTCATAGAAGGAATCACAAGGTCACATTAAGGATAGCATAGTAACTAAACCTTCTTCGTTAGTCTTGGTGGAGTGGTCAACATGTATTAATGTTGGTTTCTATTCTACTTATTCAGTTATATAGTCTGATATTACCTTACTATTATAAGTTGACCTGGGTTCATATTTAACAAGCTTCCAAAAAAATCCCTCTAAAACTATCACCCCCCTGGTAAACCAGAAGGAAACGGAGAAAACAGGGTGTATTGTGCAGTATGACTCTAGATAGCTCTATGGTTGGCTACAATAATCAGATGCTTGCAGCCTGGGAATGAGTGGAGATATCTAGTTGTATCTTCTGATCTTTATTTATTTAGTCTAACCTCTTGATTAAAATAGTCATTCTTATTCATGCGTGTGGAGTACCAGATCTAACTAGTTCGTTCATTCATTCATATAGCATTTAATACTTAACAAAAATGGATATGCATACATTCAATCACATAAAGAAATATTTATCGTGGTTCACCCCCTCCTGGGATACGTCCACAAATATCTGGCTCTAAAGCTCTTTATTGTGTCTCATCAATATGCCACGTCATGCACGTTTACAGTCTTGGATCTTACAATATAAATAGGCATCCCAATCCCTGTGAGGTTGAATAGATTTCACCATGCTCCTCAACCTGCGATCTAACCCTCGAGATTAAGTTGCTCAATTCTTCTCTAGCTCACTAGCGTACAAAATGTTTGTTGGGTATGTGTTATATTCTTTGCATGTATGTGTGTGGGAACGTTAGTATGACAACTGCATCTGACGATCCCTCTAGTAGTGATTTTTGTGTCGTGTGCATTGGGCGCTTTCCTAGGGGGGTCCCAGGGGGGTAGGTATTCGCCCCCTAGTTACGCGCAGCGTTCGAGGAAACACCCTGAAATTTGTTTTGGGTGTTTTTTGTTATTTTTAGCGGATTTGTAAATCAATATCAGATTAAGGGATTAGGGTTTTGGTATCTACGGAATACCTAAAAACATTGTATATATATNGATCTAACCCTCGAGATTAAGTTGCTCAATTCTTCTCTAGCTCACTAGCGTACAAAATGTTTGTTGGGTATGTGTTATATTCTTTGCATGTATGTGTGTGGGAACGTTAGATATGACAACTGCATGTGACGATCCCTCTAGTAGTGATTTTTGTGTCGTGTGCGTTGGGCGCTTTCCTAGGGGGGTCCCAGGGGGGTAGGTATTCCCCCCCTAGTTACGCGCAGCATTCGGGGCAACACCCCGAAATTTGTTTTGGGTGTTTTTTGTTATTTTTAGCGGATTTGTAAATCAATATCGGATTAAGGGATTAGGGTTTTGGTATCTATGGAATACCTAAAAACATTGTATATATATTGTATGGGGAATGGTGAAATTCTATATAATGAATATAAGAAAGGTTTTCTCGGTTGAGGGTTTCCAGTATCAATCTTTGTGTACTATGTGAATGATCCATTGATTAATTTTATTTTTTCTTAAGAATCTATATGCATTGCTTTACTTCATATGTTTAAAACTTACATGTGGTATCAGAGCTCGTTTTTGGCTTCGGAGGGACACCTTTATTGTTGAGGGTTTGGCTCGGTCTTGATAGATCAATTTTATCTTGGGTCTGTGATAAACCTGGGTTTAGTGGGAGATTTTGTAGTGGAGATTAAAGTATAGAAAAAGGAATGGAAAGCTCATCTAGAATCGAGATAGAGAAGTTCAACGGTAAAAATTTTGAGCTATGGAATCTCAATATGGAGGACCTTCTTGTAGACAAAGAACAATGGATCAACGTGGATCCTGGTACACAACCTACTAGTACACCGTCTACTAGCACACAAGCTACTGGTACACAACCTACTAGTACACAAACTACTAGTACACAAACTACTATTACACTAGCTACTGGTATGTCGAAGGAAGATTGGGAGAAGTTGGACAGAAGAGCAAGGAGTACTATTCAACTCTTCCTGGCAGATTCGATTTTGTTGAATGTCTCGAGAGAATCTACAACCAAGGAACTATGGGATAAGTTGGGGAATTTGTATCAATCAGAGTCCCTAGTAAAAAATTTGTTTCTTTGAAATAATTTGTATTATCTTAGGATGGAAGATGGAGATTTTGTGACAGAACATCTAAATTCCTTTAATACTTTGGTAAGTCAACTTGTCTATGTTAATATTACAATTGCAGAAGAAGATAAGTGTATTACTTTGTTATGTTCTTTTGCAGACTCTTGGGATAATCTGGTTGTAGCAATTGGTAGTACCACTCAATCTACATTGAAGTATGAGGATGTAGTTTCATCTTTGTTGTCTGAAGAGATGAGGTGGAAAAGCATGGATAGTCATAGCACATATGCTTTATTTGTAAGAGGTTGTACCCAATACAGGAATCATGGTAAACCTTCAAGGGCAGGGGGGGCGAGATCTAAATCTACAGGTAGATCTAAGTCTCCAGAAAAATCTTTAAGGAAATGATGGAAGTGTGGTAAATCAGGGCATTATAAGAAAGATTGAAAGTCTAAGAAGGTTGATAAACCAAAGGGATCTGATAGTACCTCTTCCACAGAGGC
>JZKD02S1663558.1:0-16142 GCA_000966675.3 Picea glauca
TAGCATCCATGTTTACCTTATTCACTCTCTCATATAATGTCTTTGGATTAAAATGTATAATATCATTTTCATTGTCGGTATCTGTATGTCATCACCACAATATATATATATATATATACAAAACTCCAAATCATTATATTTTATAAAATTGCATTTAACATAAGGAAGTCAATTGGAAACTTATAATTTTCTCGAGTTTACTTCCCAGAGTTCAATCTCTTTTCATAGGTTATAATATTGGTCACTTTGATAATGATTTTGTGGACACATTAGTTGAAATGATGTGTTATCATGTTTCTAGATCGTTAAGAATGTGCCCATATTTTAATTTTGAAAATCTGAAACAAATGGTAAGGTATCTCCTAAAACTTATAGAGGTCGACAAGACATTTCCAATAGTATAAGAGTACACAAAATAGAGTTTGGAATCAAAATTTATTGTGAAAATAATAAAATTTGTTTTTTCAAGTCGCAAAAAAAATGCATGTTGCATCTTGTAACAAGTTTGAAATTCTCTTATCACTTGTCAACAAAATTTGAAAGTTCACATGTCGCACCAAGTTCAAAGTTTACATATCGCAACAAGTTCAAAAGTCACTTGTTGCATGTTGCAACAAGTTCAAAGTTTGCTTGTTGCATGTGACAACAAGTTCAAAGTTTTCTTTTCGCACGTCACAATAAGTTCAAAGTTCGCAAGATTGGAAAATATTCTTGTTACATGTCGCAACAAGTTCAAACTTTTCTTGTAGCATGTCACAACAAGTTAAAATTTTTCTTGTTACATGTCGAAAGAAGTTGAAAGTTTGAAAGTCACATGTTACAACAACTTCAAATTTTGCATGTCGCATGTCACAACAAGTTTGAAGTTCACATGTTACAATATTTTCAAGTTTCTTGTCACATGTTGCAATATTTTCAAACTTCTCATTGCCTATTCTAAAAGAAACTTAAAGATTGAATTTTGGGAAAGTTTTGCAATGCTAACCATTTTTAAAAAAGACTCTCTGAGGAACTTACAAATACCTCATGAACTTTGGAAAGATGCAAAGTGTTGAAACTTATGAAGATGAAAAACAAGACTTTGTTATAGTTTTTTTTATTTTTTTATTTTTTTATTTTATTTTTATGCTGGCGGAATCGACAACTGGGCCGGTCTCGTACTCGCGTGACACGGGGTCGATTCGGAACGCTACCACTATAACCTCCAGGTGCCATACGTATGCCCCTTCCGTAGGCACGGGTAAGTCGGGGGGATTTGAACTTGAAACCTCATCGTACATAACACGTTATATCACGACACTTGCCAATTGAGCTGCCCCCCGGGGGCTAAGACTTTGTTATAGTTACAAAAATGAAACAGACTTAAAATAATGTAGATAATAATTTTGAAAGGTCTAATCTCAAGAATGTTTCAGTGAGTTTGAAAAAATTAGAAGTGCTTACAAGAGTGTCACCTTACACAAGAAAACTTTCAAAATATCAATAGATAGTTCATGCAAGAATAAATAATTGGCTTAGTATGAAAACCTTGGAGTATTGAAACCCTCCAATCATAAGAAAAACCTTAGATACACTTACCATGAAGTGTAGAAGTGTAACACCCCTGGTTTCGAACCCCCATTTTAAATAATGTATTGTTACAATGCTGAGAGGCCTGAGTGCCCAAACAATTATTAAAGGGCTAGTATGCCCAAGAAATGTAATGTTTTGATCATTATTAATAATAAACACATCACTGGAAGCTAGACGAACAAGGAATAGAGTTATAGGGGGCTATGATTCCACAAGAGAGGGGGCTTGAGGGGATAAGTGTTTATTCCTATTTTAATTACCTCCTTTTTGTCTAAGGGAGGGGATTGGTTACGTGAGCTTCTTGAGGAAGGCCAAGAGGTTCTTGATCCCCCATGAAGTTACTTAGACCTGCCTCTAGTCTATTGGGGGGGTTTGAATGATGGCTTGTTCGTTGATTTCCTGTACGTTCATTCATTTTCCCTCACACACTTTCATTCACTCACCTACCCATTCACCAATCCATCCTCACCTGTGTCTTGGCTTGAGAAAGGGAGATGAACTGCTAAAGATTAGCCACATGATAGTTGGATGTAATGGTTGCTAGTGCAATACAACCATGACTTGGGGCCTGCATGTCTGAGATGCGTTGGCCTGTTCCCTGTTTTTATCACAACTGCGAGTCCTGAGAGTTCCAGCATTGAGATTCTGGACTAGCTATGGTGGAGGCCCTGGATAAAGGAGAAGGAATGCCTGAGGTACTGCGTTGTAGATAAAGGTGGAGGTCCATTGATCCAGAATCGGATCCAGAAGCCTGACAGGGCTCAAAAAGGCTCAAAAAGGCTCAAAAATGAAAGTGCTAAGAATCCGATGAAACCAACACCATTGTGTCAGTCTTGTCTTCTTGATTCCGACCATATATTTACTTCGTCAAATGGGCTTCGTATGAGAAATATATCGCATTCTGTCCGAAAACCCAAAACAGGCAAAAAAAAAGTGGATGACTGTATAGTCCATACAGTGCCATGTGGCATGCTGACTGTACAGGCCGTACATCCATACAACTGACGTGGCAGCTCCTGGAGATGACACATGGCAGGTGACAGGGAGTACGATAGGTACAGTTGGACCATTTAGAGGGTGACATGTGTCACCACTGTAAGGGTGACACGTGGCACAGGCTGACGTGGCAGACACGTGGCAAGGATGACAGGGCAGTGACGTGGCACAAGTTGGTAGGTGGCAGAGTACGTGGCAGATACATGGATGAATCAACATTTGACATGTGGCATTCCTCTATTGGTTGTTGAGGTGCCACGTGGCCCAGTCATGGGCTGCCACGTGGCACCCTATGGTTGGCTCGAGGTTTGTGTAGAAGTTTATGGTCTCCACCGGGGTCGAACCCCCGACCTCTCCTCCGGGCTGTGGACTGGCAGGACCGAGCTAACCGCCCACCCCATGGGTGTTTCTTAATATCTATATGGCATATAAATTATTTGAATTTAATACAAGGTTCAGTTGGAGGTGGAAAGGGCTGGGGCTTATCCCCAGCCCATGGTTTAAATGCCATTACCACATGACCACGACCATGGGAGTTGGCAGATAGGGACCAACCCTTGGTTCACGGGCGGTTCCATGTGACCCAGACCATAATCTAAACAACAAAACAGGGTCGTGTTTTGTTAAGCCACTAGTCCTATCCACCACCAATGGAACCGGGGCCCTATCCCAAAAGAGGAGGCATGGGTAAGTTGTTAACCATCGGTTCCATGGACCGCGCCACAGGACCAGGAGCCAGCCGGATACAGGGGGGCCAGTGCACTATAGGGACAACGCCTGGCCACATGGAGGTGCTCAAGTGATCAGGGGCACGCATGTTTGGGGGCTGCGCCCATATTATTATACAAAAAGTGGTTTTTTTCCAATGTTTTGGATTTTATTTGATTTTTAATGCCNTGATGGCTTGTTCGTTGATTTCCTGTACGTTCATTCATTTTCCCTCACACACTTTCATTCACTCACCTACCCATTCACCAATCCATCCTCACCTGTGTCTTGGCTTGAGAAAGGGAGATGAACTGCTAAAGATTAGCCACATGATAGTTGGATGTAATGGTTGCTAGTGCAATACAACCATGACTTGGGGCCTGCATGTCTGAGATGCGTTGGCCTGTTCCCTGTTTTTATCACAACTGCGAGTCCTGAGAGTTCCAGCATTGAGATTCTGGACTAGCTATGGTGGAGGCCCTGGATAAAGGAGAAGGAATGCCTGAGGTACTGCGTTGTAGATAAAGGTGGAGGTCCATTGATCCAGAATCGGATCCAGAAGCCTGACAGGGCTCAAAAAGGCTCAAAAAGGCTCAAAAATGAAAGTGCTAAGAATCCGATGAAACCAACACCATTGTGTCAGTCTTGTCTTCTTGATTCCGACCATATATTTACTTCGTCAAATGGGCTTCGTATGAGAAATATATCGCATTCTGTCCGAAAACCCAAAACAGGCAAAAAAAAAGTGGATGACTGTATAGTCCATACAGTGCCATGTGGCATGCTGACTGTACAGGCCGTACATCCATACAACTGACGTGGCAGCTCCTGGAGATGACACATGGCAGGTGACAGGGAGTACGATAGGTACAGTTGGACCATTTAGAGGGTGACATGTGTCACCACTGTAAGGGTGACACGTGGCACAGGCTGACGTGGCAGACACGTGGCAAGGATGACAGGGCAGTGACGTGGCACAAGTTGGTAGGTGGCAGAGTACGTGGCAGATACATGGATGAATCAACATTTGACATGTGGCATTCCTCTATTGGTTGTTGAGGTGCCACGTGGCCCAGTCATGGGCTACCACGTGGTACCCTGTGGTTGGCTCGAGGTTTGTGTAAAAGTTTATGGTCTCCACTGGGGTCGAACCCCCGACCTCTCCTCCGGGCTGTGGACTGGCAGGACCGAGCTAACCTCCCACCCCACGGGTGTTTCTTAATATCTATATGGCATATAAATTATTTGAATTTAATACAAGGTTTAGTTGGAGGTGGAAAGGGCTGGGGCTTATCCCCAGCCCATGGTTTAAATGCCATTACCACATGACCACGACCATGGGAGTTGGTAGATAGGGACCAACCCTTGGTTCACGGGCGGTTCCATGTGACCCAGACCATAATCCAAACAACAACACAGGGTCGTGTTTTGTTAAGCCACTAGTCCTATCCACGACCAATGGAACCGGGGCCCTATCCCAAAAGAGGAGGCGTGGGTAAGTTGTTAACCATCGGTTCCATGGACCNATTTTTAAGTGAATATGACTTCGATATCAAGCATATCAAAGGAAAGGAGAATAAATTTGTCGATGCACTTAGTAGAAGAGTGCATCTCATGCATGCTACTGCTGTCAGTATGCATCAGTCAAACTTGAAGAGCGGAATTTTAGATGGTCTTGTTACAGATCAACATTACCTACAGGTAAAGGAAAACTTATAGAAAGGCAATGTACAACAAAGAATAAATGAGTATGAGATAAGGGAAGACGTATTACTCATGCATAAAAATAGAATCTATGTTCCTAGTTCTGGAGAACTGAGGAATTTGGTACTAAAGGAAATGCATGATGTTCCTTATGCTGGACATCTCGATTACCAGAAAAAAATTACAACAGTCAGACGCCAGTTATTTTGGCTGGGAATGAAGAAGGATGTTTCTGATTACATCGCTCAATGTATGGAATGTCAGAAGGTGAAGGCTGAGCATAGGAACCCATCGTGTTTGCTGCAACCATTGCCAATCCCAGAGAATAAATGGGAAGTGATCACCATGGATTTCATCGTAGGATTACCCAAAATGAATAAGAAACATGAGTCAGTCATGGTGGTGGTTTACAAATTAACATAGTATTCTAATTTTGTGCCCGTGAAGACAACACATACAACGACTAATATTGCAGAAATTTTCATGAAGGAAATTGCTAGGTTGCATTGGATACCTAGGACAATTGTCTCAGACAAAGATACAAAGTTTACCTCCAATTTATGGAGGGGAGTTTTTGAAGGATTTGGCACAAATCTAAACTTTAGCATAACATATCATCCCCAGACAGATGGGAAAACAAAGAGGGTCAATCGAATAATTGAAGACATGATGAGAATGTATGTGATGGATAAGCCATCTAAGTGGGAAGATTACTTACAATTGGTTGAGTTTTCATATAATAATGGGTATCAAGATTCATTGAGAATGAACCCATTTGAAGACTTGTATGGTAGGAAATGAAATAATCCAGTGAGATGGGACAATCTAGTAGATAGAGTGGTACTCGGGCTATATTTTCTCAAGGACATGGAAGACCAGGTGGCTAAGATCAAGCGGAATTTAAAGGCAACTCAGTATAGACAGAAAGTTTATGCAGACAAGAACACGACAACTAGAGAATTTAAAGTAGGGGAGAGGGGAGCATGTACTTTTGAAAGTGAATCCCAAGAAAAGATATTTGAAATTGGGCAGTTGTACAAAGCTGGCAGCCAGATTCTGTGGTTCATTCAAAATATTGGATAGAATAGGGCCAGCTGCATACATGCTTACATTGCATGCTTCCATGAATGTGCATAATGTATTTCATGTATCTTTACTAAAGAAATATGAACATGACCCTAACCATGTTATTGATTGGCATCTGATTCAGGTAGAGACAGAGGGAGACTTTCAAGTTCATCTAGTATGGGTATTGGACAGAAAGGTCATAATGCTCCGAAATCGAATTATAGAGTTGGTAAAATTTCAGTGGACTTGCTATGGTCCTGAAGATGCTACCTGGGAGCATGAATATGCCATGCGGGCAGAGTACCTACATCTTTTTGAATAAATTTGAGATTTTTATCTCTATTTTGTATATTCACTGAGGACAGTGCCAAGATAAGGGGGAGGGGATGTAACACCCTGGGTTTCGAACCCCCATTTTTAATAATGTATTGTTACAATGCTGAGAGGCCTGAGTGCCCAAACAATTATTAAAGGGCCAATATTCCCAAGAAATGTAATGTTTTGATCATTATTAATAATAATCACATTGCTGCTGCTAGATGGACAAGGACTAGAGTTATAGGGGGCTATGATTCCATAAGAGAGGGGGATTGAGGGGCTAAGTGTTTATTCTTATTTTAATTACCTCATTTTTTTCTAAGGGAGGGGATCGATTACGTGATCTTCTTGGGGAAGGCCAGGAGGTTCTTGATCCCCCATGAAGTTACTTATACTCACCTCTGGTTTGATGGGGGGGTTCGACTGATGGCTTGTTCACTGATTTTCTGTACATTCATTCATTTTCCCTCACGCACTTTCATTCACTCACCTACCCATTCACCGATCCATCCTCACCTGTGTCTTGGCTTGGGAAAGGGAGACAAATTGATGAAGATTATCCATGTTATAATTGGTTGTAAAGGTCGCTGGTGAAATCCAGCCATGACTTGGGGCCTGCATGTCTGAGATGCGTTGGCCTGTGCCCTATGTTTCTCACAAATGTGAGTCCTGAGAGTTATAGCATTGAGATTATGGACCAAATGTGTTGGAGGCTCTGGATAAAGGAGAAGGACTACCTGAGGGACTGCGTGGCAGAGAAAGGTGGAGGTCCATTCTCTCGGGTGGTATAGGCTGGGTAGAAGAGAGCTGGGTACTTGGATTGTTCTGGGTGTTGGTAAACCTATGAGAGATTGAGAGTTGATTGGTTTGGGAACCCAAGCACACTCTAGAATTTTCCTTATGGATTGATAGCCCTGGCTCAGGGGTGACACTACTGTTGAGATTTGGAGTAATGGTGTCTACGATTGGATGGAACATCCTTGGTCTGTAGCCAGTTGATGTTGCCTTTTTATAAAGATAAGTTCTCTCTGTTGTGATATTATTATCTGTGTATGAATGCAATCCAATGTGTATTTTAATTATCATTTAACTAAATCTTAGATTATGCAATCTTGCTAGATATTGATGTGCATATCGTTAAATATTTTATCTTATGCATTCTTATTAATGAAAGAAGGTATCGGTAAGAGTACAAATTCCAAGGGTGGGCTTGAAGGTAGCATGCCCCAGCCTATGGGTTTTTGGGTATGTTACCAGGAGAAGGCCAAAAATTAAGGTGTTGAGAAGAAGCATGAGTGATACCTTCAATTATTTAAATTTACAAACCTATAACTGTCCCATCCAACCTCCAATTGGTGAACCTTTTTTTCAGTATGTAAAGAAGAGGACATGATTTCCAATATATGGTTATGTGTTTAACTTCAGGTTCAACTTTGTCTCTTTGATAACCTGTAATGTTTTGAATATATTTATGGCAAGAGGGACCCTGACCTCATAAATAACTTCCAATAGTTTCATTGTAATCTATAGAAATATATAAGTATCCTTTTCCAGGAGTCCAAAAAGTATGTGCAAGAACATTTTTAAAATAAAAGTCTAGGTCCCATGTAAAATGAGGATCTACCCAAATGGGATTATGTTGTCTCATCATGTGTCTTTTTTGCACAATATTTCAAGATGATATCTAAAACATGTATGATCCTTAACCCATTGAAATATTATATTCCATGAAAATTGCCAACAATCATCTGGAACACCTAGCACCCAGTACTTGGTGAAAATGTAGATTGATTTAGAAAACAATTCTAAGGTAGGTAATGGTGCACATATGACTTAATAAGCATGGGAAAATTTGTTATTTCTTAAGTTAGATCCATTCAAATCTAAGGGATGCAATAGAAAAACGTTTATGATGCATGGAATACAATGAATGTAGAATCAATAAATCTAATCTACAAATTGACTTGATAAAGAAAATTTCAAAGATAAGTATGATGTAGAAAAATCAAGCATACATTCAATGAAAAAAAATCCAGTAATCATATGGTAATCATCCATCAAGATCAAAATAATAAGGTCTAAGGAAAAATGGAGCATAATTTTGAAAAGGGTAGATTTAAAATTTAAAGGGGTCCCCCCAGGTTGGTAGAATTTGGGGATTTTGAGGCCTCAACTACTCCTTATACTAATGGGGAATTAGAATCATGGTTGCAAGAATGAAAAATGGTGCTAAACGAAGAAAACCAATGAAGGTGGAGTACTACCATCCGGAAAGCACATTATGAAACACATAATGGTGAGGAAACTTGGTGAGATAGGTGGCCTTAGGGTAATTTCAAATGGTGTTAAAATGGTTGAATGGAATGTATGCATAGAAAAATACAATGTTGAAATGCTAGTTTGAAGAAGTATACCTAAACGAGGTAGTTAATGGCTCTGAAATATGGAGAGAAAAAATGGCTCCCAAATAAATATTTTACCCACATGAAATAAACACTACGACATAAAACTACTAAAGACAATAATTCCAATGGTGTAAAAAACAAAACAAAATGGAGCTAGGGAGATCCTGTATAAGCCAAAAGAAATTTAAGTAAAAATTATAAATAGGGTTGCAACATGAATTATGGAATTCATTTTTTTGGCATGACTTACAAGTGAGTTAGTTTTCTCTAAATATTCCCTTTCTAATTGTAGTATATTGGATTGATGAAATTGAATTTTGTGACATCTAGGTTGGTCCTATCATCCTCCTTATCATTTTTTCTGTTTAGTTTTTATTTTAGTGGATTTTTGGCCCACATAAAACCTTTTTATGGTTTTCATCGGGTTGTCTAGATCTCAAAGAGACAAATGCATGAAATCATAGGCATGTTCCTTCGACAGACGCAACATCAAATGCAAGGAACCTTCTCGATCACATGATATGATCAAGTGACTATTCTTTGGACAAGAGTGTAATATGACATGATTGTTATTGGAACAATCATTCCCTCACATGTCTGAGGAGTGGTACACTCACATGAAAAACATATACAAGCGTGCATTGGGAAGGCACATGATGGTGCATCTACCAAGGTTTAAATTGTGCAAAGAAATATGAAACAAGGTGAAAAATTCATGTGATACTAATCTTGTTTTTGGGTGTTTTAGCAAGGAATAAGATATGTCAATCCATTGAAGGGTGCAAGAGCTTTAGGATTTTATTGTTATAGTGAGAGTCGATCTACTAATGAAAAGTACACTAGATATATGTGAGTTTTTGAAGTATTTTCAGTGCCTATTGATGGAAATTAGCATGGGGCCCTTGGAGAATATTATCAGAATATGGAATCCCAAGGATTATTTTCAGGTGCAAGGGAAGTGATTGGAGATTACCATCAATGACATATACTTCTTGACAGTTCTACCCATTCAAATAGATGTGAGAAACCCTCAGTCCCCATTGTGGGGGGCCAATCGTAGTGGAGGCCCTGATAACACTCCATTGTAAGGAGGGGACCCAAAATCTTAGTGGGTTAATACTAATAGACTAGATCACCAACCAAGAGGTGAAGAGTTGTGGCCCATATGGTGTTTAGGGTGGGTGGGATGTTTTCACACCACAATATATTCGATAGCCATATGAGATTGGTCAAGAGATTTATGGGAGGGTCATAGCATACATGGGATCAAATACTGTTGAATGTTTTTCCACTACAAGGAAAACACCTTGTAGTGGTGGTTTTTGCGAAGGTTTTTAGTGTTACAATATATATATATTTTTTTAAAACCTCCACTATTCCAAGCAGAGGTTTTAGCAAAGGTTTTAACAGATGTTCCATATAACTAAAAAAATTTGGGCGGCCAGAGGTTGTAGTAGAGGTTTTTTTTCGGTGCTTGTATTGGTAAACCAATGCACTGATGCATTTTTAAGTAACATGCACCGATGAGTTTTTAATCAACATGCATCGATGTGTTCTTAAGTAACATGCACCAATGCACACACACAATCACAAAGCATCGGTGCTCTTAAAATTATTACACATTGGTACTATATTATACATTATATGAAACACCAGTGAATTTATTGTTATTTTATGCACCGATACATGTTTTTTATGTAGAAATAGTGCTCGTATAAGTATTTCGCACAAATTCTCTTATAGTTAGTCACACTGGTACCTATACTACCATGTGCACTGAAGGATACTGAAATTTTCAATAATTGAGGTGAGATGACAACACCATTTTTTGTTACTAAGCACCGATGTGTATATTATATTTAAGGCACTGGTGCATATATTATATTTAAATCACCGGGTCGTATATTATATGTAAAGAACCGGTGTGACTATTCGTACATTATGTCTCTTAAAGTAATAAATATAATCAATCATACGTTATGTCGCTTAAAGTAAATTATGGCGTTTTTTTCACAATTGTTAGCATCAGTGCTTTCATTTAATGAATAGGCACCGGTATGTATTGGTAAAAAAAATGTACTGCTATCTATTTTATGGCATGTGTCGTTTAGTGAGTTCACAATAATATAGTGCACCAATATGTATATACATTTTAATTAATTGTTTTTTTTTTTTACAAATTTTCTATTAATCATCTCAAAATCAAATATTTTTTATAATAATATTGTTTCTATATTTTTGTTATTGTGTTTTGACATTATGATTGCATTAATATGTTATCCAATGAATTGCACTTCTTTTATTTGTAACAATGTAAATCATCCATTTATTAATTAATCAGTAACACAACATTTTACAACATTTGAAAATGCAATAAAATATAATAAAAAACCCATTTTATTATATATGAATAAGAGACACATTGTTATACAAAATAGGATAACATAAAGGTCCACAATAATCAAAATGCAACAAATATGTAATTTTTACACTTATGTAACATTTCCTCATACAATTGGGACATTATGTCGAGTACAATAAAAAAAATCTTTGATTTTCACAGACAAATATTCCAAAACATACAACTTGTAGTAATATTCAATTATATTGATTGCCATCCATCACTTGAACTGTTGTCATCACTCGAGCTACGTGCATGCCTCATTTCTTTGTCACTTTTAGGCGATATTATACTTTGGTTATTTAAACTAATATTTTGTTCATCAACTTGTTTTTGATATTTCGCCTATTCATATTCCATCTACAAACATAGAAATAAAGTGCAATAAATAAATTTACAATTATATATATAGTAGAATATACATGATTGCATAAATAAAAAAATGTACCATAGCAATGAGTGATTCATAAATAATACACATGCTTTCAATGTCATGTATCACAATATCTTCTATTGGCTGCTCTCCATACTTTGTTATCTACATATTTAGTATGTCATGACAAAGCATAGTCAATAAATTAATATAAAAGTTTATTATTGTTCCATTAATTATAAAACAATGGAAGTTAAGTAACATATCTACTTACAAATTGTTCAATTAAACCTTTATAATTCAAAATATACTCACTACAGTCACTTAATCCAATGTTGATCAATTCATTGGTTGGCTCTTCTTTGTATGTTAGCACATATTAGAAGACAACCATGGAAGAGTGTAAATTAATTATTTAAATATAAAGACCACAACAAATATGAGATCTTAAGTAAGGCCAAAAACAAAAGTACTCACAAACTTTGTGATCAATCCCGTTCTTCCTTGTTGTCATGTCTTATGTGTTGAATGGGTTCCTTTTTTTATTCTTTTTTGCAACAAAACAATTAAAAATTATTGTTTCATAGGATAATTAATTTCTATGTACATAAAAGAATAAATGAATGATTACATATTGTTGATGCATGTTGTTGTTGGGATGCATCCTCTTGTGATGCAATTATGTTCATTTTTTTACCATTTACTTGTACAATGTTTTGGACATCCCTACCGACATGTATTATCTTTCCCCTCATTTGTCTATTGGAATTTCCATAATCTTCTTGAAAAACGAAAAATAATAATAATATTTTTTAAATGAACAGGAAAGTAAATATAGAAAAAAAATAATTTGGTAAATTTTAGAACATATTATAGAAAAACATGTTTAGTAATGATACCTTTTAACTTATCCTTTTTTGTTATTGTAATATTTTTCTATTGCAAGTTTCATGGGTCTCATTGACCATTTCTCTGGAAATGCTTCTTGTAGCTTATGTATAACCGTATCCTTGGAGTCATTGGATTGATTTTTGTATTGTAAGTTGAAATTAAATATCTATACGTTCTTTCCACTATATCCCTCAAAGTATTGTAAAACAATTTTCCCCTCTCATTAACTTCAAGCACCATGTAACGACCCCAGTCGTTACGACTACATGCGATGCAAGAAGTGCATTTTTTTTTGTTTTAAGAAGGAAGACAATCAATGACAACAATTAATCAACACGACGTGATGATGTACACAACTTACTCAATTAGGCAACATACAACAACGACACAACATACTAGTACATCATGCAACTGGACGAACATGCGATAATCAATAGACAGATAAAGGTGGCTACTCACCCGACACAAGAAAGACAACGCCTATTAGCTAAAGGTCAACATCAACAAACCTGAAACAATGGATTCGATGACCAGTAATTAGAAACCTCTATGACGCACAAAACCAAACGCATTAAGGAGTTACAAAACCAAGTACCAACATCAATTACAATGAACAAAATACCCACATCGGGAAGCACAAGACTCCGACCAGGTTATCATTTTCATCTTTCCATCAGGGCACACAATGATCCCCTCATCGAGAATCATGTCGTCTCAAGGTGATAGGTGTGATAGTAACCATAGCGCAACACAACCTATGTTGACCAATAACCCAAGAAAATTCAACACACTAGGATATCAAAGTATCTACCAGAATACAAGAAGACTATATCCAAGCACCCAATCAACAAGTCAATGAGACATAAGGGAAATTTGACTAATAAACAATCATACTTCACAGTAAAGTACAGGCGCAAAAAATTATAAGGAAAACATAAATCAATTAAAGGACGCGATTATCCATCTATGAATTATTCCCTTTTTGGCATCAATCAATGAAATCATTATTTAACATTAATATTGTTGTTCATGAATGTTCGCTGTCAACAATCCACATTTGTGCCTATCAATAGATCTATGTCTAACAATCGTAATGAAGTCTAACTATAAATATCTATCTATTAATAGTTAGTTGTCTAACATTGATATGGTTGTCTAACATGTAATGCTATCTATTGAATTCACTATCTTATGAATTCTCTAATTGAAACTGAAACTATATATATCAAATATAATTGTTTCAGTGCAAATGAAACAAACAGATTATTCACATAACAAATATATCTAATACATTGTAATTGCTATGATTTATCAATCAAATATATCGTTGTGATTGGGGTAAATGCTGTGAATAAATTTTTCGATGCTGTGATTTGGAGTAATTGTTGTGATTTAGCTATCAATTATATCATTGTCCTTAAACAATATTAACTTATAAATATTCATTGTCTTTTACACAATATAGTTCGTTGTCCTTTAAAAGGAATCACAGTCTATGATGTCATTGTCTCTTAAAAAAGAATTGATCATATTTAAGGAAATGACAAGGAGTTAACAACAATATATATAGAAAATTGTTGTTACTAAAATCGCTATAAGTATATCTCTGCTAACAAATACAAGGCTATGCAAATACAAAAATATATCTCTATACAAATATATTGATGTACAGATAGGCAACTAGGAAAATATATCGCTACTCACAACATATGGCTATACCAATATACAATATATCGTTGTCATGCATATTATATAAAATCATTGTCCAATATTTACCTTCAACAAATTAAATCGCTATCCAATCTAGAATGTTGTCTATTAATATTGCTCTCTTGTAAAAGGATTAACAATGTAGAGGGAAATTAGCAAGGAAATTAAAGGTATGTCGCTGCCATGATATCGCTGAGTTAAAATCCCAATGGTAAATTCACCAAGGTAAAATTGCAGTCAAATAAAGTGTAAATTTGTAGTCCAAAAATGTAATAGTTCGCAGTCTAATGGATGGTAAAATCGTAGTCAAATAAAGTGTAAATTCATAGTCTAATAATTGTAATATTTCACAGTCTAATAATTGTAAATTTGCAGTCCAAAAATGTAATAGTTCGCAGTCTAATGGATGGTAAAATCGCAGCCAAATACAGTGTAAAGTGCCATGAAACTCTTAGTGTGCTTGCTGTGTAAAGTGCCACGAAACTCTTAGTGTGCTTGTTGTGTAAAGTGCCACAAAAATTTTAGGGTGCTTATTGTGTAAAGGTTGGGTAAATCGCTCAGAATTTAGTGGTGTGAAGGCTGAGTAAAGATTCCAAGAAAACTTAGAGATAATCAATCACAATAAAACACATAGATTTTTCATTCAAGACTCAAAGGTTTATCAAAGTTTAAGTAATTAAAAACGTAAAGAAAATCAGAGTTTTAATCAATTAGGACGCTGAGATACTCATTCACAAGGAAGGCACAACGATTAGAGATTAACCATAAAAAAACGTAGAGGTATGTAATGGATAGATAGTTGGGCGAAAAATTTATCCTTCACTTATTATCCATGCATAGGAAAGAAATTCATTTGAATCTATAGGTCTTTAAACACCGAAGTGACGACTGTCGATTCAGCTCCTGGCTGACTGCTCAGGCACATACTAATAACTAAAGGAAAAGGGAAAGAAGATAAAAACACAAATTTATTTGTAATAATCAATAAAAAAAACACAGAGAAGTCATTGCAATAAGAGGTTGGGTTCACCACGAGAAATTAATTCAGAATACAACAAGCAAGGGGATTACAAATACCGTAGGAAAGCAGGTGCAAAAAAGCTCATGGCAATGAAATCTTCAACCCAACACAAAAAAATAACATGTGTAAATTAAATTTCACTGCATGTAACAACTTTAACAGTGTAACTTATCCAAAAGTGAATACTCTGAAGTTGATGTCCTGCGTGCGCTCCATCCAGCTCCCGCTTGCCAACCCATGTGACCTCACCAATACCTCCCACCCAACTCTAGGGGTACTCTTCTTCCCCCTGAGCCCCCTGAACCACAAAGGGATCACACACACAATACTAGAGAACTTCTAGCACCCAACTCGCCTCTCAAGTTTGAGCTACCACTCGTTACCCGAGCTGGGTATCCCAAATTCCACAAGAGAAAGGTGAGTCAAGGTTAAAATTCAACAGCATAACGTTACACAAAAAGATAAGATCCATACTCCTCCTCCATCCTTTTTATAGAGTTTTTTAAGTAATTAGTTTCTCAAATTCTCATTAAATTTCTTTTTTAGTTAATTAAATTCGAAAAACCTCCCTCGTACACATGTCACCCAACCCCTAGTTGCACCAGAAAATTAATTTTATTAAATAATTAATTATTCCTATTTCCCTCACCCACCTAAAATCATTCCTAAAAATTCTCCTTGGTGTCCCAATATTCCCTTACAAATATTAAATGACTTACGCCTTACTTAATTCCTAGTTGAGTTCATAAATAGGAAGTTCCCAAGGCAAGATTCCTTATAAGTTAGACATTCAACTTTTTCTTTATGTTTCCCCTTTTTCTTTAAGTTTCCTATTTCTTTTAAGTTTCCCTCTTTTTCCTTTTCAACTAAAAATCAATTTAGCAAGTGTAGATAAAACAACCATTTACCTTTTTTCTTCTTTAATTAAAAATTAATTTAGCAAGGGTAGATGAAACAACCATTTACCCTCTTTTC
>JZKD02S1663558.1:34392-52171 GCA_000966675.3 Picea glauca
TTTGCGATTACTGTTAAGAAATTTAGCTTTAGTAAAAAGTCAAAGAAAAACTTCATTTTGATTATCTTTGCAAAAATTCAATAAATATTTTATGCTCTTTTTCACTTAGATTGTGAACCATCTTATCAAGTTTCTTCAAGTTTTTTTTCTACATGACATGCATTAACCAGTACACATAATTAATTTAAACCTACAGATAATTCAAATATATAATTAAATTTTTAATAAAACTGAAATAACTTGCCTCATTCTCTTGTTGGGATAAGATTCCATCATGCTCGTAGAAATAAGTTGTTTTCCTTGAATTTCTATCAACCATCTTCTATAAAAAAATAAAAAATGAATCGTCAGATACAAAAATTATGAAATAGTGTAACATCCCGCTCTTGAACGCACTGAGCGAACTTATTCTTTGAGGACACTTTCTTGCAAGTGATCTAGATTATTATATTATTGGAGGTCTGATTAGGATTATGAGGCATTTTGGATATGTTATTTTGCGTGTTTACATAGACATTTTCTATTGACTAGGTTCTCCTGAGTGTGAAGAGCTTTGGACCTCAAGGATGCAGAGGCATCGATGAAACCCATTGGACTCTGGATTGAGTCAGGGAGTGGACTATTGGGTTTTGATTATTTTTTATATGGCATATGCACATCTGATTAGATGTTATGATGATTGATTTTATTTCTGACATGATTCCTTGATGATGCAGGCTGACAATAGCTTGCCGACCAGACTCACATGTGGAGTAGAGGGGTCACGCACGATAACCATAGATGTTGAGGGAGAGGTGTGGAAATTAGCCCTGCCACATCCTACTAACACTCCCTCTATGGCTCAATCTGTAGGTTAACGATTACCTAGTTTGAGAAGACCCACGATGCCGTGAGGGCAGACTATGACAATCACTCACAATGATTCTAAGGGGCGTGCAATAAGGCATGGGCCTTATTCCTTAGAGGCCCTTAGTCTCCCAAAATATCACCTAGTAGATTATTGACTCCAGGGGTTTTTTATATCTACCAAGTCAGTCAAGAGGTGAGTGGCACCCTTGGAGCATGTAGTGCGTTTTGAAGGGCACGTCGCTCAAGGAAAATGGAAAGAGGCAAGTGGCACCCTTGGATCATGTAGTGCATCCTGAAGGGCACGCCGCGCAAGGAAAACATAAAAAGGCGAGTGGCACCCTTGGAGAACCTAGTGCATCCTGAAGGGAACGTCACAATTTCAATAGGTAAGTGAATAAACCTAGTCAGCCTTAAAATGAATGACATGATAAGTAAGATTAAAAAAAAAACAATTTCCCTAATAAAAATGTCGCCCAGCCTAGGAAACAATAGGTAAGTGAATAAACCTAGTCAACCTTAAAATGAATGACATGATAAGTAAGATTAAAAAAAAAAAAACAATTTCCCTAATAAAAATGTCGCCCAGCCTAGGAAATTAAAATCTATGTCTAAGTGATACTCATGGTAAAAAAACATAAAATAATAATAATATAATCATATTTAAACATGTGACGAGAAGGGGGTAAGAAATTCAATTAATTTATTATAATCAAATTTCCTTGGGTGATCATTTTTTGAAAAAAAAGAAATGTTTGTTTTTCTACATATGCTAATTAAAATTTATTAATTGAAAAGAAAAAGGGGTAAAAGGTAATTTTTCTACACTTGCTAATTTGAGTTTTAGATAAAAAGGGAAAAGAGGGAAACTTAAAAGAATTGGGAAACTAAGGGAAAAAGGGGAAACATGAAGAAAAAGGGAAACCTAAGGAAAAAAACAGAATGACTAACTTAGTAAGGAATCTTTCCTTTAAGAACTTTCTAAATACAAACTCAACTAGGAATTTAGTAAGGGCGTAAGTCATTAAAATGTGTAAGGAAATATGGGGACACCTAGGAGCGATTTTAGGAATGCTTTTAGGTGGGAGGGGAAAATAGGAGTAATTAAATAAATAATGAATTTAATTTTTGGTGCAACTAGGGGGGTGGGTGACATGTGTACAGGGGGAGTTTTTTTGATTTAAATTAATGAAAAATAAATTAAATGGGCATTTGAGAAAGAAATCACTTAGAAACTCTATTAAAAGGATGGAGGAGGAGGAGTGTGGATCTCTTCTTTGATGCGTAATGTTACGCTGCAAATTTTTTTTCTTGACTGACTTATCTTGTGGGAGTTGGGATACCCAGCTTGGGTAATGAGTGGTAACTCGACCTTGCGAGGTGAGCTGGTTGCTAGTTATTCTTTGGTTTAGTGTGCGTGGCCCCTTTGCAGATCAAGGGGCTAAGGGGGAAGAAGAGTACCCCTAGTGTTGGTTGGGAGGTACCAATGAAGTCACATCGATCAGAAAGAGGGAGATGGACGAAGCGCGTAGGACAATGAATCGGAGTTGTCACCTTGGGCTATGGTACACATGCTTTTATTTTGCATGGTAGATTAATATTGATCTTGCGCTTCCATTACTGTACTTCTATCATGTAAAAAAAATATGTTTTACTCAATGTTTTTAATTGAGAACTTAAAGTCATCATAGATTTACGCTTGCTACATTGAATTGATTTCCCGGGTGATCGATCCCTGATTGCTATGTCTGTTCTGTTTGTTTTATTGATTATGATGAAAATATTGTTCTTTATCTCTTGTCCTTATCCCTATATCATTAATCCATGCTTGAGAATTCAGTCATGATTTGAATCGACGGTCGTCACTTCGGTGCATAGCGACCTATAGATTCTAATGCCCTTCTTTTCTGTGCATGGATGATGAGTGAAGAATGTTTTTTCCCAACTGTCTACCCTTGTTGATTGTTCCCGATCAATCGATTGTCTTGTGCCTTCTTGCAATTGAATACCTCTGAGTATGTTATCTTTCCTCTCTGCAATCGACTCATTACCCTCTGTGTTTTTACATCATCTCTGCTATTTTCATGATAGTTCCCAACTCTTGAATGCAGAGATTTCAATGTTTGTCCATTGAATGAAAAAGTTTTTTTTTTTGTTAAGCGTGACTGTGATTTGGATTTATTTATTGTCAGTAACTGACTATATGACAGCCTCTTTTTTTTCTATTGGAGACTGCGATCCAACCTTCAACCATCATTTTTATTCACCTACTTCTTTGACTAAGAACTTGCATGATTTCATTATTTATTGAGAGCAAATATTTACTGTGATTTTAATCGATAACACTCAGTGATATTCATAAAAATCAGTGATATTCATAACAATCAACAATATTCATAAAAATCAGTGATATATTTATATTTTTATAAATATCAGCGATGTTCATAACACTCAGTGATATTCATAAAACTTAGTGATATTTTTATATTTTTATAAATATCAACGATGTTGATAAAACTCAGTGATATTTTATATTTTTATCAATAAAACTCGGTGATATCTCTCAGCGATGTTCACAAAACTCAATGTTTTTATTAATTTGTGATAACGCTCAGCGATATTCATAAAACTTAGTGATATTTATATTGACTTAGTGATATTTATATTTTTATATTGATACTCATAAAATTCAGTGATATTTATATTGTTATAAATATCAACGATGTTCATAACACTCAGCGATGTTCATAAAACTCAATGATATTTTTATATTTTTATCAATAAAACTTAGTGATAACACTCAACGATGTTAAACCCAACAATTTTAGGATAACGCCCGACATTCTCGACTGAGTTTTTTTTTTAATAAGGATGGGAATATGCAATGCGTTTTACCTATGCTAATCACTACATTTTAATTATGCCTTTGAGTGAGTTTTACCTTGATTATGGTTAGCAATTTTTAATCATTTCCTTGCTAATCTCCTTCATAAATATTAATCTTGTTAAAAACATTGGTTATAGACCAACGAATTTAATGACAACCACCTTTTAATTCATGATTATAAGATAGCATTCTTATACAATGAAGTATAGTCAAATGGTAGTTGTTAATTTACAGTCAAAATTTATAGTGTTAATGTACAATGTGTGTATTGTGTATAGGTGGTGTAATGGTGGACGTAGGTACATTGTATTGGTGTGTATTGGGAAACGTTTTTAGCATTTTTACTATGCAAAGTTTTGGTTGGGAAACACCCATACTTCTCAACATTAAATTTCTCTTTAGTATGTGATTTTAGATAGCGATTTATATGCAACTAATTAGTAATGGGTCACGAGTCCCTGAGGGGTAGAGAATTACTGTGCTGACAACCACACTTTATGACCATTGTTAGTGATCAAATAATTTGTTCTGAAATTTGTTTGAAAAATGATGCCTCATCTCATGGAGGACTTTTGATTGCCTTCCCAAGATCTAAAAATAGATCTGAAAGTACCATTGGAAATCTTAGGATTTCTAGATGTCAATCGACTATTCAAGCATGTAAAATGGACTCTCCACGGTTCAGAAATTTAATTTTTCCCAAGGCAGTTTTCATTAAAAAATCATCACTTTCACTAGCTCATTGGTTAGGAAATCTGCTAGTTAGCCGTTGAAAGATTTCCTTTTCACCAGCTAAAGGGGCGGATTCAAGGAAAATTAGCTGGTGAAAGCATAGAAGAGTCTAAAAACGTCTTCTTTCTGCCCAGATCGCGAGTTTTTAATTCCTGAACATGTGGGAAAGGTGTCAAATGATGGATAATAATCAGGAGAAGCTAGAATATCTTTCTCATGAAGTTTTAAAGGCATGTGGTGAGGAAATAACACCAAATGGCACAATAACTCTTGATAGAAAATCTCCCAGTCATCAAAAACAGATTTCTGAATCTGTGATCTTCACCTACAGACTGCCAAATAATGCTTTAGTTGTCAAATTCAACTTGTAATGATCAGATTAAATCTATTTGGTTAAATATTAGGTTATTTTATTGCATTAATTTTTGTACTCTGTTTTGCATATTTAGAAATCCAGATCCATGTTTATAGGATCTAAGATCTGTTGTAAAAGATATAAATACCTATCATTTGAGAGAAGCAGTGGTTCGATTTTGGATACATGAACTATACCTTTGTAATAGACTTTTCATATGATAATACAGATCACAAGTTTCTCTCTCTATTAATGTCAGATTTCCGCCCTTCTTCTGCACTCTTATTCAAGTTGATTTAACTACAAAATGATTGTCATCTCATTAGTCAGTTCATAACTTGATTAATAGTTTCTTACATTGTTTATTAAACCCATCATTATGTATATGGTTTATAAGCACTGTCTTCTTCACCCACTTAAAGCTATTATCTGATTATTGATCCTTGAGGGCATTGGTTTATTTGATTATTCATTTTGACTATCTGGATACTATATTGTATTTGAGTTATCCCATTGATCCAAACATACAAAAACACAAAAACAAGTTTACTTTAAGTTACCAAGAATCTTTGTCTTACAACCTCAAAGATTTTCTTGGAGAGATAACAACCGCAATTCTATTTTTATAACTGGTTGTTATGTCAGCAATTGACTCTTTATCCTGCAGTATTCACTGGGCAATGATTCATGCTTTGATTAGACAACATTGGTGTTTTAATGAACAACGATTAATATTTATTGTTAATATTGTTATTTACATGCTGACGATGAAATTTAGACTTGTCAATATTGTTAATCTTTTTTATATTGTTAATGTTGTTGATTTAGACCTGTTAACATTATTTAAGTGATTAATTTAGACTGGTCAATACAGTTAATTAGACTTCTGAATAGTGTTAATTGCATGCCAGCAATGCTTTCAGACTAGCTCTGTTAGTGTGACAACGATTATATATAGTTTTAATATTGATTAATTTAGACTTGTTATTTTAGACCGCGAAGTCGGTTATTTTATAAGTAGCGTATATCAGTAGTGCACTTATTAATGGTTAGTAGGTAATTGTTAGTCAACCTTTTTTTAATTTTGTTAAGTGCTTGTTTTAATTTACCGTATGATAACATTTATGACCATAGTAACTTGATAATAGTTCACTCCTTCGCACTTAGGCATCTTTCTTAATAGATAATGGGTTTGTTTGTTGGTGAAGTCATGTAATAGCTTGCGTAAATTTTATTTGAATATCGTCATCTTGTGTCTTGTCGACCTATTTCTTGAGGGTGTAGGCGTAGTCTTCTTGTCAGTTATTTTGGCTCCTGGTGCGTTGGATTTATCTTGAGTCATTGGACCAAATAGGTTATGTTGTGCCAGGGTTATCATCGCACCTATCACCTGGGGACGACATAATTCCTGATGAGGGGATCATGGCACACCCAATTGGATAGAGGGGAATTATAACTTGGCCAGAGTCTGTGCTTTCTGTGTGGGTGTTGTTGATCGTTGTAAGTTTTCTGTTGGCGCTTGGGTCATAATGCATTCATGCATTTGGTTTTGTGTGCCATAGAGGTTCTAGTTACTAGTCGTCAAGGCCATTATGTCGGGATTGTGGATGTTTTCCTTTAGCTTGTAATCATTTTCATGTTTGTGTCGGGTGGGTAATAGTTTCTATCTGTTGATTATGCATGTTTCGCCCAATTTCTCATTGTACTAGTTCATGGAGTCATAGTTGTTTGTTTCTTGATCTACGTGCATGTGTTCATTGTCAGGTTGTGTGGTTAAAATTTTGTCATCCTTGCCTTCCTGCCTAAAAAAAAANCGACTATTCAAGCATGTAAAATGGAGTCTCCACGGTTCAGAAATTTGATTTTTCCCAAGGCAGTTTTCATTAAAAAATCATCACTTTCACTAGCTCATTGGTTAGGAAATCTGCTCGTTAGCCGTTGAAAGCTTTCCTTTTCACCAGCTCAAGGGGCGGATTCAAGGAAATTTAGCTGGTCAAAGCATAGAAGAGTCTAGAAACGTCTTCTTTCTGCCCAGATCGCGAGTTTTTTATTCCTGAACATGTGGGAAAGGTGTCAAATGATGGATAATAATCAGGAGAAGCTAGAATATCTTTCTCATGAAGTTTCAAAGACATGTGGTGAGGAAATAACACCAAATGGCACAATAACTCTTGATAGAAAATCTCCCAGTCATCAAAAACAGATTTCTGATCTGTGATCTTCACCTACAGACTGCCAAATAATGCTTTAGTTGTCAAATTCAACTTGTAATGATCAGATTAAATCTATTTGGTTAAATATTAGGTTATTTTATTGTATTAATTTTTGTACTCTGTTTTGCATATTTAGAAATCCAGATCCATGTTTATAGGATCTAAGATCTGTTGTAAAAGATATAAATACCTATCATTTGAGAGAAGCAGTGGTTCGATTTTGGATACATGAACTATACCTTTGTAATAGACTTTTCATATGATAATACAGATCACAAGTTTCTCTCTCTATTAATGTCAGATTTCCGCCCTTCTTCTGCACTCTTATTCAAGTTGATTTAACTACAAAATGATTGTCATCTCATTAGTCAGTTCATAACTTGATTAATAGTTTCTTACATTGTTTATTAAACCCATCATTATGTATATGGTTTATAAGCACTGTCTTCTTCACCCACTTAAAGCTATTATCTGATTATTGATCCTTGAGGGCATTGGTTTATTTGATTATTCATTTTGACTATCTGGATACTATATTGTATTTGAGTTATCCCATTGATCCAAACATACAAAAACACAAAAACAAGTTTACTTTAAGTTACCAAGAATCTTTGTCTTACAACCTCAAAGATTTTCTTGGAGAGATAACAACCGCAATTCTATTTTTATAACTGGTTGTTATGTCAGCAATTGACTCTTTATCCTGCAGTATTCACTGGGCAATGATTCATGCTTTGATTAGACAACATTGGTGTTTTAATGAACAACGATTAATATTTATTGTTAATATTGTTATTTACATGCTGACGATGAAATTTAGACTTGTCAATATTGTTAATCTTTTTTATATTGTTAATGTTGTTGATTTAGACCTGTTAACATTATTTAAGTGATTAATTTAGACTGGTCAATACAGTTAATTAGACTTCTGAATAGTGTTAATTGCATGCCAGCAATGCTTTCAGACTAGCTCTGTTAGTGTGACAACGATTATATATAGTTTTAATATTGATTAATTTAGACTTGTTATTTTAGACC
Organism: Picea glauca; assembly: GCA_000966675.3. NCBI lineage: Eukaryota > Viridiplantae > Streptophyta > Pinopsida > Pinales > Pinaceae > Picea > Picea glauca. Next base: position 42,464 of record JZKD02S1663558.1, read on the forward strand.
GCGAAGTCGGTTATTTTATAAGTAGCGTATATCAGTAGTGCACTTATTAATGGTTAGTAGGTAATTGTTAGTCAACCTTTTTTTAATTTTGTTAAGTGCTTGTTTTAATTTACCGTATGATAACATTTATGACCATAGTAACTTGATAATAGTTCACTCCTTCGCACTTAGGCATCTTTCTTAATAGATAATGGGTTTGTTTGTTGGTGAAGTCATGTAATAGCTTGCGTAAATTTTATTTGAATATCGTCATCTTGTGTCTTGTCGACCTATTTCTTGAGGGTGTAGGCGTAGTCTTCTTGTCAGTTATTTTGGCTCCTGGTGCGTTGGATTTATCTTGAGTCATTGGACCAAATAGGTTATGTTGTGCCAGGGTTATCATCGCACCTATCACCTGGGGACGACATAATTCCTGATGAGGGGATCATGGCACACCCAATTGGATAGAGGGGAATTATAACTTGGCCAGAGTCTGTGCTTTCTGTGTGGGTGTTGTTGATCGTTGTAAGTTTTCTGTTGGCGCTTGGGTCATAATGCATTCATGCATTTGGTTTTGTGTGCCATAGAGGTTCTAGTTACTAGTCGTCAAGGCCATTATGTCGGGATTGTGGATGTTTTCCTTTAGCTTGTAATCATTTTCATGTTTGTGTCGGGTGGGTAATAGTTTCTATCTGTTGATTATGCATGTTTCGCCCAATTTCTCATTGTACTAGTTCATGGAGTCATAGTTGTTTGTTTCTTGATCTACGTGCATGTGTTCATTGTCAGGTTGTGTGGTTAAAATTTTGTCATCCTTGCCTTCCTGCCTAAAAAAAAAATACAAAAAAATTCACTTTCCACTTTGCTTGTAGTTGTATGATTGGGGTCATTACATATGGTATCAGAGCCGGTTAAACCCACGACTTGGGATCACTATGACTTTCATTGATGTGATATTTCATTATAATGTTGCTAATTAAGTTGACTTGTATTCATGCAGGTAATCATGGTTAGAGGACGCTGCAAAGGTAGACAACAGGGTGCTAGGGGAGGAGGTGTGACGCCTCCAGTAGCATTTATGCCTGAAGGGTCTAACCCCTAGGGAGATGAATAGGTTGTCCGGCAGCAGAAAATAGTGGTGGGTGATGTGGTTGGGTTGATGAGGTCATTTCAGTGGATGTTTGAGGCATTGATCAACCGTTTGGACAGAGATGAAGCCAAGGTGTCGACACCCCTTGAGGGTCCACCGTGTGCTCCGGTTGGTACTGGTATCATTCACTGCGAACTTGACAAGGTCAAATTTCTTGAGTTATTTGATGCCCCAGACGACGTAGCCGCCGAGGCATGGTTGGAGAATATGGTGATGTGATTTGTACTTCATGACTATACCTCCAACATGAAGGTATGCATGGAGGTCTTTCAACTGAAGGTGAGCACTCTTCTATGGTGGAAGACACTCCTGCCACAATTGAACATGGTTGTCGAAAACATGTCATGGGAATTGTTCAAGGAACGGTTTCGAGAGAGGTACCTATCAGAGGAATTCATTGAGCGTCAGCTCAATGAGTTCAANATTAATTTTTGTACTCTGTTTTGCATATTTAGAAATCCAGATCCATGTTTATAGGATCTAAGATCTGTTGTAAAAGATATAAATACCTATCATTTGAGAGAAGCAGTGGTTCGATTTTGGATACATGAACTATACCTTTGTAATAGACTTTTCATATGATAATACAGATCACAAGTTTCTCTCTCTATTAATGTCAGATTTCCGCCCTTCTTCTGCACTCTTATTCAAGTTGATTTAACTACAAAATGATTGTCATCTCATTAGTCAGTTCATAACTTGATTAATAGTTTCTTACATTGTTTATTAAACCCATCATTATGTATATGGTTTATAAGCACTGTCTTCTTCACCCACTTAAAGCTATTATCTGATTATTGATCCTTGAGGGCATTGGTTTATTTGATTATTCATTTTGACTATCTGGATACTATATTGTATTTGAGTTATCCCATTGATCCAAACATACAAAAACACAAAAACAAGTTTACTTTAAGTTACCAAGAATCTTTGTCTTACAACCTCAAAGATTTTCTTGGAGAGATAACAACCGCAATTCTATTTTTATAACTGGTTGTTATGTCAGCAATTGACTCTTTATCCTGCAGTATTCACTGGGCAATGATTCATGCTTTGATTAGACAACATTGGTGTTTTAATGAACAACGATTAATATTTATTGTTAATATTGTTATTTACATGCTGACGATGAAATTTAGACTTGTCAATATTGTTAATCTTTTTTATATTGTTAATGTTGTTGATTTAGACCTGTTAACATTATTTAAGTGATTAATTTAGACTGGTCAATACAGTTAATTAGACTTCTGAATAGTGTTAATTGCATGCCAGCAATGCTTTCAGACTAGCTCTGTTAGTGTGACAACGATTATATATAGTTTTAATATTGATTAATTTAGACTTGTTATTTTAGACCGCGAAGTCGGTTATTTTATAAGTAGCGTATATCAGTAGTGCACTTATTAATGGTTAGTAGGTAATTGTTAGTCAACCTTTTTTTAATTTTGTTAAGTGCTTGTTTTAATTTACCGTATGATAACATTTATGACCATAGTAACTTGATAATAGTTCACTCCTTCGCACTTAGGCATCTTTCTTAATAGATAATGGGTTTGTTTGTTGGTGAAGTCATGTAATAGCTTGCGTAAATTTTATTTGAATATCGTCATCTTGTGTCTTGTCGACCTATTTCTTGAGGGTGTAGGCGTAGTCTTCTTGTCAGTTATTTTGGCTCCTGGTGCGTTGGATTTATCTTGAGTCATTGGACCAAATAGGTTATGTTGTGCCAGGGTTATCATCGCACCTATCACCTGGGGACGACATAATTCCTGATGAGGGGATCATGGCACACCCAATTGGATAGAGGGGAATTATAACTTGGCCAGAGTCTGTGCTTTCTGTGTGGGTGTTGTTGATCGTTGTAAGTTTTCTGTTGGCGCTTGGGTCATAATGCATTCATGCATTTGGTTTTGTGTGCCATAGAGGTTCTAGTTACTAGTCGTCAAGGCCATTATGTCGGGATTGTGGATGTTTTCCTTTAGCTTGTAATCATTTTCATGTTTGTGTCGGGTGGGTAATAGTTTCTATCTGTTGATTATGCATGTTTCGCCCAATTTCTCATTGTACTAGTTCATGGAGTCATAGTTGTTTGTTTCTTGATCTACGTGCATGTGTTCATTGTCAGGTTGTGTGGTTAAAATTTTGTCATCCTTGCCTTCCTGCCTAAAAAAAAATACAAAAAAATTCACTTTCCACTTTGCTTGTAGTTGTATGATTGGGGTCATTACATATGGTATCAGAGCCGGTTAAACCCGCGACTTGGGATCACTATGACTTTCATTGATGTGATATTTCATTATAATGCTGCTAATTAAGTTGACTTGTATTCATGCAGGTAATCATGGTTAGAGGACGCTGCAAAGGTAGACAACAGGGTGCTAGGGGAGGAGGTGTGACGCCTCCAGTAGCATTTACGCTTGAAGGGTCTAACCCCTAGGGAGATGAATAGGTTGTCCGGCAACAGAAAATAGTGGTGGGTGATGTGGTTGGGTTGATGAGGTCATTTCAGTGGATGTTTGAGGCATTGATCAACCGTTTGGACAGAGATGAGGCCAGGGTGTCGACACCCCTTGAGGGTCCACCGTGTGCTCCGGTTGGTACTGGTATCATTCACTGCGAACTTGACAAGGTCAAATTTCTTGAGTNCATTGTACTAGTTCATGGAGTCATAGTTGTTTGTTTCTTGATCTACGTGCATGTGTTCATTGTCAGGTTGTGTGGTTAAAATTTTGTCATCCTTGCCTTCCTGCCTAAAAAAAAAATACAAAAAAATTCACTTTCCACTTTGCTTGTAGTTGTATGATTGGGGTCATTACATATGGTATCAGAGCCGGTTAAACCCACGACTTGGGATCACTATGACTTTCATTGATGTGATATTTCATTATAATGTTGCTAATTAAGTTGACTTGTATTCATGCAGGTAATCATGGTTAGAGGACGCTGCAAAGGTAGACAACAGGGTGCTAGGGGAGGAGGTGTGACGCCTCCAGTAGCATTTATGCCTGAAGGGTCTAACCCCTAGGGAGATGAATAGGTTGTCCGGCAGCAGAAAATAGTGGTGGGTGATGTGGTTGGGTTGATGAGGTCATTTCAGTGGATGTTTGAGGCATTGATCAACCGTTTGGACAGAGATGAAGCCAAGGTGTCGACACCCCTTGAGGGTCCACCGTGTGCTCCGGTTGGTACTGGTATCATTCACTGCGAACTTGACAAGGTCAAATTTCTTGAGTTATTTGATGCCCCAGACGACGTAGCCGCCGAGGCATGGTTGGAGAATATGGTGATGTGATTTGTACTTCATGACTATACCTCCAACATGAAGGTATGCATGGAGGTCTTTCAACTGAAGGTGAGCACTCTTCTATGGTGGAAGACACTCCTGCCACAATTGAACATGGTTGTCGAAAACATGTCATGGGAATTGTTCAAGGAACGGTTTCGAGAGAGGTACCTATCAGAGGAATTCATTGAGCGTCAGCTCAATGAGTTCAATGCCTTGTGATAGGGAGGTCGTACGATGCTTGAGTATGAGGTTCATTTTATGGAGTTTCTTCGGTATGATTTGCACCTTAATACCGAGAAACTTAAGGTCAACAGGTTCTTGTTTGGCCTTAATTTCAGCATTCATGCAAAGGTTAGGATTCGGATGCCACGAACCTTGCATGATGTCGTCTAGAAGGCCCTCAAAGAAGAGGATGAGATTATCAGTGGGGGTCAGAGAAAGACTCCAGCAAGACTAGGAAGGCAGGTGTCATATGGTTCATAGTAGCATCAGACACCAGCTAGACAGATGCCAGGGTATCATGGCTTCCAGAGAGGATCCACTTTCGCTACACCTCGGCGACCAACGCCTCAGAAACAGACTCCTTATAGGGGACCACAACATCAACAACAATGTCAACCACAACAACAAAATTTTAGACCTATTCAGTAGAACATACTAGGATTCTAGGCCGGTGGACTGTCAGATTCTACTTCAGGTTCCAGGAGTACTCGACCGAAGAAGGGGTGTTATATTTGTGGGGAGCCACACTACCAGTGTGACTGCCCAGTGGAGAGGACTAGAGCATATGGATTAGCTGGACCCACTACCATGGGAGATTTGGGCAAGGCCCATCGGATTCATGCAACAGTGAATAACCTCCAGGAAGAGCACCAATCGACTGTGCTCGAGATGTCAGGTATCGTCACTAACTAGACCCTTAGTATTTTGATAGATCCCGGTGCTACCGAGAGTTTCATTTCTGGTGTAGTGCTAAAAAAGATTAGGTAAAGGTAGTCAAACATGATGAGTTTATCTTTGTAGAGATGGCTTCAGGATCCAAACAAAAGGTTGGACAAAAGGTTACGGGCTATACCCTTAACCTGGGAGAGTTTGTCACCAGGGCCAACCTATACGTCATGATCTTAGGATCTTATGATGTTGTGATTGGTATGGACTGGTTGGAATCGCATGAGGTGATACTCAACTGTAAGATGAAATGGTTGAGCTTGGTTGATGATGAGGGACAGAGATGTGTGATTGTAGGTTGGAACCAAGGATTTTCCCTGAGGTTCATCTCTTCCTTGTAGTTACAGAAGAGCATGCACAAGGGGTGTAAGATTTATGTGATCCTTACATTAAACGAGAAGGGAGNCATTGTACTAGTTCATGGAGTCATAGTTGTTTGTTTCTTGATCTACGTGCATGTGTTCATTGTCAGGTTGTGTGGTTAAAATTTTGTCATCCTTGCCTTCCTGCCTAAAAAAAAAATACAAAAAAATTCACTTTCCACTTTGCTTGTAGTTGTATGATTGGGGTCATTACATATGGTATCAGAGCCGGTTAAACCCACGACTTGGGATCACTATGACTTTCATTGATGTGATATTTCATTATAATGTTGCTAATTAAGTTGACTTGTATTCATGCAGGTAATCATGGTTAGAGGACGCTGCAAAGGTAGACAACAGGGTGCTAGGGGAGGAGGTGTGACGCCTCCAGTAGCATTTATGCCTGAAGGGTCTAACCCCTAGGGAGATGAATAGGTTGTCCGGCAGCAGAAAATAGTGGTGGGTGATGTGGTTGGGTTGATGAGGTCATTTCAGTGGATGTTTGAGGCATTGATCAACCGTTTGGACAGAGATGAAGCCAAGGTGTCGACACCCCTTGAGGGTCCACCGTGTGCTCCGGTTGGTACTGGTATCATTCACTGCGAACTTGACAAGGTCAAATTTCTTGAGTTATTTGATGCCCCAGACGACGTAGCCGCCGAGGCATGGTTGGAGAATATGGTGATGTGATTTGTACTTCATGACTATACCTCCAACATGAAGGTATGCATGGAGGTCTTTCAACTGAAGGTGAGCACTCTTCTATGGTGGAAGACACTCCTGCCACAATTGAACATGGTTGTCGAAAACATGTCATGGGAATTGTTCAAGGAACGGTTTCGAGAGAGGTACCTATCAGAGGAATTCATTGAGCGTCAGCTCAATGAGTTCAACGCCTTGTGATAGGGAGGTCGTACGGTGCCTGAGTATGAGGTTAATTTTATGGAGTTTCTTCGGTATGATCTGCACCTTAATACCGAGAAACTTAAGGTCAACAGGTTCTTGTTTGGCCTTAATTTCAGCATTCGTGCAAAGGTTAGGATTCGGATGCCACGAACCTTGCATGATGTCGTCCAGAAGGCCCTCAAAGAAGAGGATGAGATTATCAGTGGGGGTCAGAGAAAGACTCCAACAAGACTAGGAAGGAAGGTGTCATATGGTGCGTAGTAGCATCAGACACCAGCTAGACAGACGCCAGGGTATCATGGCTTCCAGAGAGGATCCACTTTCGCTACACCTCGGCGACCAACGCATCAGAAACAGACTCCTTATCGGGGACCACAACATCAACAACAATGTCAACCACAACAACAAAATTTTAGACCTGTTCAGTAGAACATACTAGGATTCCAGGCCGATGGACTGTCAGCTTCTACTTCAGGTTCCAGGAGTACTGGACCGAAGAAGGGGTGTTAGATTTGTGGGGAGCCACACTACCAGTGTGACTGCCCAGTGGAGAGGACTAGAGCATATGGATCAGCTGGACCCACTACCATGGGAGATTTGGGCAAGGCCCATCGGATTCATGCAACAGTGAATAACCTCCAGGAAGAGCACCAATCGACTGTGCTCGAGATGTCAGGTATCGTCACTGACTAGACCCTTAGTATTTTGATAGATCCTGGTGCTACCGAGAGTTTCATTTCTGGTGTAGCGCTAAAAAGGATTAGGTAAAGGTAGTCAAACATGATGAGTTTATCTTTGTAGAGATGGCTTCAGGAGCCAAACAAAAGGTTGGACAAAAGGTTACGGGCTATACCCTTAACCTGGGAGAATTTGTCACCAGGACCAACCTATACGTCATGATCTTAGGATCTTATGATGTTGTGATTGGTATGGACTGGTTGGAATCGCATGAGGTGATACTCAACTGTAAGACGAAATGGTTGAGCTTGGTGGATGATGAGGGACAGAGATGTGTGATTGTAGGTTGGAACCAGGGAGTTTCCCTGAGGTTCATCTCTTCCTTGTAGTTACAGAAGAGCATGCACAAGGGGTGTAAGCTTTATGTGATCCTTACATTAAACAAGAAGGGAGTAGTGGAAAGTCTAGAACACCTTCTTGTTGTGAGAGATTTTGCGGATGTCTTCCCAGAGGAGTTACCTGGGATGCCACCAGAGAGGGAATTGGAATTTACCATAGACCTAAAACCAGGGACTGAACCAATAGCGAGAATGCCTTATCATATGTCAACCCCGTAGTTACAAGAGTTGAGAATGCAACTGAAGGAGTTGTTGGACCTGGGACTTGTACCTCCAAGTGTGTCACCATGGGGCATGCTTATTATTTTCATATGAAAGAAGGATGGGTTATGGAGACTCTGCATTGAATACTATCAATTGAATAAGGAAACGGTCAAGAATCAATATCTATTGCCATGGATTGATGATCTATTTGATCAGATGAAGGGTGCGACGGTGTTTTCAGAGATCGATTTGCGATCAGGGTATCACCAGTTACAGATCAAGGAGGATGTTGTCCCTAATACCACTTTTAAGACAAGGTTTGGACATTACGAGTTTATTGTTTTACCATTTGGACTGAAAAATTCCCTAGGGGTATTTATGAGTTTAATGAACGAGGTGTTCCGCAAGTACTTGGACAAGTTCGTCCAAGTATTTATTGATGATATTTTGATTAACTCTCGAACAATGAAGGAGCATGACAAACACTTGTGCTTGGTACTACAGTGTCCGCAAGAGCACAAATTATATGGGAAATTGTCCAAATGCTTGTTTTATCAATCGAATATTCACTACTTAGGGCATGTCATCTCTGGAAAAGGTATCGTCATGGATCCAAAAAAGGTCAAGGCTATTATGGAATGGCCTGTGTCGATAAATGTCCCAAAAGTGCGTAGCTTCACGGGTTTAGCTGGATACTATCGACGGTTCGTCGAGGGATTTTCGAAGATAGAAAACCCGATCACAAAATTGCAGAAGAAGAACAATAAGTTTTTTTGGACCGATAAATGTGTGGAGGCTCAAGGAACTATTGAAAACAACACTGATACTAAAGGTACCTGACTTCTTGGTATGCACTGACACATCCAAGGAAGGCTTAGGCAGAGTCTTGATGCAAGACGGTCAAGTGATCACTTACATATCGAGGAAATTGAGAATGCATGAGGAGAACTATGCGACACATGATTTGGAGTTGTTATCCATTTTTTATGCCTTGAGAGTTTGGAGACACTACCTTGTTGGATGAAGATTTGAACTAAAAATGGATCACTATGGACTACAACACATCTTTACGCAAAACAACCTAAACGTGCGACAACGATGTTGGTTGGAACTTCTTAGCGAGTATGACTTCGAGATTACTTACATAATAGGAACAATGAACCGAGTGGCAGATGCATTAAGTCAGAGACCATGCATCGTTTTGGTGTTGTCACTTCAGATGAATCTACATGAAAAGATTCTAACTTTATAGTGCGATGATGACTGGTACAAAGAGGTCAAGGATTTTATCGAACAAAACAAAATGATGGTACCAAGATTTGAAGGATTTGCTTTGATGAAGATGGATTAATGGGGTTTAAAAATTGGATTTACGTACCACCAAACGACACATTGAGGAGTTTGATCCTAAACGAGGCTCACATAGTAGTGTACATGGATCACCTGGGAGTCACCAAGATGAGGGCAGACCTTAAACCCTTATTCTTCTAGAAAGGAATGAAGGCATACATAGTCAACTATGTAGCCAGATGTCTAGAGTGTTAGCAGGTAAAGGTTGAACATAGACATCCAACAAGATTACTACAACCACACACTATTCTGGAATCAAAATGGGAGGTTATTTTGATGGATTTCATTTTTGGTTTTCCACTGATGGCAAGGAGACATGACTCAATTTTTGTGGTATTTGTTGAATTTTTTAATTAAAATAATGTACCAAGGCAAGTGTTTCTCTTCCCTAGGCGCCTAAGGGGAGAAATTGCCGAAATTGGGTCTTAGTCAAATTAATTTGTGAGA
>JZKD02S1663569.1:43675-69731 GCA_000966675.3 Picea glauca
AACTGAGACTCCATAATAGAGGGAGTCATGTAGGTAATGGCCAAAATAAGACTGAGTAAGAAGCATGAATTTCATACACAATGTCATGGCAGGACTAAAATGACTCTAGATCTTAACAAAGATCTTACAACATAAGCACCATAATACAAAGGGATTCTAAACTAGGACGTCCATGGAAGGTAGGCTCTACCATGTGAATAAAAAAACTTCTAAAAAACAAAGAATGTTCCATGTCACAACTCAGTGGGGTCGATTCTAAGGAAAAATTAAACAAGAAACAAATAATGCCAAAATTCATGGAGGGGAAAACCTAACCTATATGCTAGTTTCGATATCGTTACCTGTAAAAAAGGATCGACATTGAAGAAGAAGGTACCAAAGAAAAATGTCTCCAAAGTCCTGTATACAAGAGAAAAAAAACACTTACCCAGAAGTTAATAAGTCCAATATAGAAACCTATGTTAAATACAAGTATTAAGGGATATATAACTTGAAAACCATAAACCCTAAAAATACAATATATACAGAGGACCGCACAACCTTGTAGCTTATGCATAGAATCTTTCCAAGTTAAGCCCATTTCTAGGCTCAAGCCAAGGGTTTCATTAGTAACCAACCAGTAAAGCTTCTAGTTTAGGATGAGGTCTAAGATCCATCATCATAGATTCAAGGATGGTCTCATCTGAAGTCAACTTGAAATCCATGAAACCAGGGCCTGACAACTCACACATACCAAGGCTCGAGGTATTACAAACAAAAATATCAGACTCAAGAGGAAATGTCAAATTACTCAGGAAAATATGGGGAAGCAAGGGATCCCATTGCCCCATCAGATAAAACACATGATCAATTTTTGATACATTTTCTCGTGAAGGAAAACATAAGTGTAAAGGATCCTTCTTAGGAGCAATTGAACACTGAGGATAAGATGCCACATAATTCACCTATGGCGGGGAAGAGTCTACTCGAACACTAGGAATGCACAAAGGGAAAAAATGAGGTAAAGCTAAGCCAGGATGGTGATTATCAAATGAAAGATTATCAATAGTGACAATTCTTTCGTTGTCAAGGAAATGCATCACACAGAATAGTGTAGATACCACAACATTCATCGCATACACATAATCATTCCCAAGAAGAAAATTAAATTCTAAAGGGCTTGACACCACTAACATATCGAATAGGACAATCTTCCCACATTAAATGATAGGAAACTAAGGAAGAATCCCCAAGAATTTTCTAGGTCTTGTGTTGAAAACCAACAACTCACTGGTAGATGACATAAGCTTGGGAGAACCCAAAGTTTTCCAAGCCGGGGATGATAAAAGGATTGCAGAGGATCCATCATCTACAATAGTTTTGAGAATGTCTAATTTATTAATTCCAACCATTATCTGGGAGGGTGCATAATAAGGAATATGAGGCTCTACAAGATCATTCCAATCAAAGGAAACCATCCTATGACTTGGAGGGAGTGTACTCAAAGAGAGTGGAATGCTCCCTTGTTTAGAAGGTATTGAACTAGAAATTCTAAGGATATGGTCAAAAGACACATCACTCCTCAAAATAGGAGTGGGATCAACCAAATATTGCATTGATGAGACCACTTCCTTAGACTTGTCACTCTCCAAGAGAAGAGTGGGATCGACTGAATATTGCATCGATGTGACCACTTCCTAAACCATTGGTTGAATAGGATGTGAGACAACATGGTAAAGAGACACATCAGCTCCCAAAACAAGAGTGGTGTCAACCAAATATTGCATCGACATGACCTCTTTGTCAACCAAAGATTGATTAGAATTTTGGGATATTGAAGATGACTCAAAACTAGAAGGGCTGCTAGACAAGGACCACACTTCTCATGCCATGAAAATAGTGTGGAAAAAATAAGTAAGGTTATATCCTTTGCAAATATTACAAGTGAACTTGGTATTACGTCATATGCTTCTAGGATTCTCAATAGTATTAGTTCCCCCAGCATGACTTGCAGTGGCCAGTGGGATTCCCCCAGCATGACTAGAAGAGGCTGGTTGCAGGTCTCCAACATGACTAACAGAGGTTGGTGACAAGACTCCAACATGACTTTCAGAGGTTGGTTACTCAATTCCATTATGACTAGCAATGACTGGAATGTTTCTTCCAGTATGACTCACAGAGGTTGGTGACAAGACTCCAACATGACTTGTAGAGGTTGTTGACCTATCTCTAACATGACTTGTAGAAGTTGGTGAGAGAATGCTAGTATGACTCGCAGTGAATATACTTGTGCTTCAATCATGACTAACAAAGGTTGGTCTCTTTCCCCCAACATGACTTGTAGAGGCTAGTGACAGGTCTCCAACATGACTAGTAGAGGTTGGTGACTTATTTTTCTTATTATTCCTCTTAGAATTCTGGTTACCAGTAGCAAGAATTTTACCAGAAGGGGGAGGAGGAGGAGAAGTAAACTTTGTGGATGTAGAAGGTGAAGGATAAAAATCCATACGATGCCCCTGACATAAGGTTCTTATATAAGAAGCATCAAGAGAATTCGGGACCTTCGGAGTGGTACACAACCAAATCATTAGTCTTACATTCAACCCATGAATGTTCAAAGTGGCCATCATGGGAACACTGTTATCCCTTTACCAAGTTTTGAGGAAACATTGGTCGTGTTTGACCACTTTTGGAACTTCAACATGCTGGTTGAATATGGAGCACCTAGGTGGAGTTGAGATCACAGGATCTCACTCATTTTGCAGGCTTGTGGACCCAACAAAGGGATTACTAGGGTTTATGTAACGAGTTATGGGATGTCATCCCATGGGTTTACCCATGTTTAGGCCTTTTTGTAAATGTATAAATAAGTAGCTAAGCAATGGTTATGTGCACAATAAGTTGTAAGTGTTAATGTTGTCTTAGTGCAAGAGACTGTAAGTTTCTTTGTGAAAACAGACTGTGTAGATTAAGGATCAGTGCCTTGACCTGATTTTGGGAAGGAGGATCTGGCGTGCACCGCACATATCTCTTCTCCTCTACGGATTTTGGCTCTGTGTATTTGTGAATAGGAGTCACTGAATGTAAGAAGATTGAATACTAATAAAGAAGAAGAAGAATTTGGTGGATGTAGCCCCACACTAGGGTGAACCATGTATATTCTTTGTCTTGATGTGCTTTGTACAATGCAGATTATGATGTTTATTTACTTAGTGTTGTTTTTAAAATGTATGATGAATGAATCTGATGATTATTACTTAGTGCTTAATGGTATTAGATATAAATGAATGTTAGATCTGAGCTAATGCTATGTGATAAGTGATTGAGAGTGCTTGATCTTTATTGTTACTGCATTGATCTATAATAAGGGTTTAATCTGCGATGTGAATGAGACTCATGAACTAATGCATATTTTGGTCTAAGTGCTCTGCTAAGTGTTGTAATCAAAGATATGTGTCCTAGATTGGTTGTAGACACCTGATTCCTACAAACCCCCTTGCCTCTACCTCGGGTGAGACTTCATTTGCTTTGTAGGTGTTGTCGAAAGGGCTAGTAGTTAGGGTTTTGTTGGTGCGTTGTGAAGCGTTGAACCCTGGGTCTTCCCCTGTGCCAACAAATGGTTCCATTGCCAGGACTTGAAACTATGATTGTTGGGAACTGAAGGAAAAATAAATCTCTGTGCGTAGATATGTTACTATAGTGTGCAATATTCTAATTGACTTACGAAGCTCTGTGCTAAGAAAGACACCTGATATAAAGAAAAGAGGTAAGATCTTAAATATTTGTGCTCTGGTAAGGGTAAGACAAGTAGACCATTTTGCTTCGAAAGCATGAATCTAAGTATGTTTGATAGGTTTTTTCCTAGTCTGAATGGTAGGGAACAGTTAGAAGAAAGAGTTGATCTAAATAAATTTGATAGAAATAGAGAAAGATATGTTATTCCTATGCATAGAAATAATTTTTGGACTAACAAGTGGATGCAAGAACCTAGAAAGAATTTTTGCAGATTGCGGGTCCAACATTGTGATCCCAATGCACAGTACAGGAGAGGTTGGGGAACATTTAAAATAAAGAGAGGATTGACACTGTGTTATAATTGTAGAAGACCGGGACATCTTGCTAAGGAATGCCCTGGTACAAGTCCTATTTGCCTTTATTGTAAAGTTATTGGTCATGAGGTTGAGGATTGTCCAAGAATGGTTGCTAAATTTGAAAAGATGAACACAAGACAAGAAAACTCTGAATAAAGTCAAGAGGCTAAGAGCATGTTGGGGAATCATAAAGAGAAAGGTTCAGATACTATGTTAGTACAGTTAAAAGAAGTAATGGGTGATCACAAAGACATCAGTTTACTGGAGATCCTGAAAGAAAAACAATGCATAGTTACAAGAATAGAAGACTTTGACATAGATTGTGTATTGGATGACGAAACACACATGAATATTATGCCAAAAAGCACTTGGGAATTTTTGTGAAGACCTGATATGATGCCTTCATTGGGAAGGATATGTTTTTTTAAAGGAAAGATGATAACCCTATGTGGAAGATTTACTAATATACCTATTATTTCTCATGAAACATCCACTGAAGAAGAATTTGAAGTCAATAAATTTGTTGAGAACAATGCCTGTTTTCCACTTTTATTAGGAAAGACTTGGGTTGAGAAGGATGAGATCAGAAGGAAAGAAAAGGAGGAAGCTACAAAATAGAAAAAGAAATAACTAAGGGACTTCATAACCATAAAAATAGAGCGACTAATAGAAGAACAAGAGGACAAGTCAAAGAAATAGAGGGCAAGAGAATTAGTTGTCAAAGTTGAAAGAATGCAGGAAGTTTTGAAGAAACTATCCCTGTAGGAAATAAGTATAGCCACACTGGAAATAGTAAGAGAAGGGACATTAACCTTAGAATCTATAAGAGCACATCCACAGTGCGAAGTCCTTTCACCAGGAGAAAATAAGAATACAAATGGGAAGAGGATTCCAAAAATTATTAGAGAAGCTCAAATTACAGGAAAGAAGGCCAGGAAGCTTAATAAGAAGAAAGATAAGCTATAAAAACTACAGGAAGCTACAGAGAACAAAAGGAAGACTTCACAGGAGGAATATCTATAGAAATTGAACCTCTCCGAAATAGCAGAACCACCCAGAATGGGAGTTCACCACAACGAAGCTATATGACCGTTGGAGGTGCCTCGACCATTAGAATGATGCCCTAGAACGAATAGAAAATGTAGCTATGATCGAATGTACCATTGAGACTGTGCCATAATAGAATAATTCTCATTGATGGATGCATTCCTGCCTGTTGGAGGAATTTGTTACGACGCTTTCTTATTTAACCCATCGAACGCTGCACCGGGACCACGTTTTTCCAACCGTGATTATCCGATCTAATAGAGAATTGATTGTATATCGCATTTTGATTTATATACCTCGTCCTCCATTGGATTACCTCTATTGTTCATTTTCCTACCCAATCTATTTGGTTACAAGTGTGAATGTGGGGCGAACCTAGCCCGTTAGAGAAGTCTATGGAGGACATTCTCATGGAGCTCATGGCTGAGAACATTATGTCTGTAGGAATATAGGCATCATCGAATGGGGGAATGCAAGAATCCCCCTCAACTGGACATTGTTCTAGCCATGCTACTGAGAAGAGAAGAAAGCACCATGACAATCTAGCTAACACGAAGAAGATCCCTTCAGTCTTTCCAGATTACATACCACCTTTGGCTGGTGTGGTTAACCGCGACAACATCCCACGTGATTTTGAGTATACATTGATCACTATATACATCCCGAAGGGGATATGCATAGTTAGAACCTAGTTAGGATAGATCCCAAACCTAAAGAACAATGAATTTAATCTCGACAACAGAAAGAAATACTCCATGCTCACGCCCCATAGGTATTTGATGAAGATGACTAGGAAGAATCCGTGCATAGTCTCCCAACCATGGATTAAGGAGCTCGCACAGTCAACGATATTGAATGTAATGAATATCCCTCACTTCAACTGACATTAGGAGGTTAGCACTTGCATTAAAATCCTCTTGTCATGCTACCATGGAGGATATATGTGGCTCAATAGGCACATCACTATGGATCCAACGTTGAGCCACCTGATCACGGGACTGAGCATGCAGGGCCTCGACCCTCAATACTTATACCCGGGGAAGGCCTCAAATCACTCCTTGGCACAACGCATAAAGGAGGATTATGGAAATGTAGAAAAGGGAAAGAAAGGCTACAAGGTAGCCTTAATCCAGTATGGCACAATGTGCCTCGCTTGCCAACTTATAGTTGGCAATATCGTCAGAAAGAACCATCTGACATAGGTCATTGGTTTCATTGTAGATCTCGCAGGAAAGTGCGTAGAGGGTATGCAAATGAACTGGGTGAGTTACCTCATCAACAATCTCAATAAATACTATCACGAAGCGTAGGATCAGGGGTATGAATTCCATTTCAATTGGTTACTTGTATTAATCGCATTTGTCACTTGGAAAATGCTGGAAGGATCTTGGCAGATGCTGGAAGGAACGACATTTCCAGAAGTTGAGCCATCGGAGTTGTTGGTCGTGAGGTTCTCCACCTTGTGGTATACAAATTATATGTCATAGCAGTGGCAGTCAAACGTTGTGTTCCATGCCTACTACCAGCAGCCGAAGCATGATATTGAGGAATTTCCATGCATGACACTGAAAACATTGCACTAGTACAGACCACTAGCAAAGTTTTGCGTAGATCGACACTTTATCTATATCACCGCATGTAGGGATGAAAGCAAGGAGAAGTTGCAGTTCTATTATAATATGAATGATGAATATATGGAAGAGATCACCAAAGAATGGTCGACAGAGTTCCTTGTACCAGTTGAATATGCAAATCCCTTTGATGCAGACATCATAGGAAGCCCCTTGGTCACCTAGTTCGAGCATGTTGGGTAGAGCAGTTCGAAGAAAAAGAAGAAAAAAGGTAGAAGTCCAAGAAATTGATGAGGAGGATAGAGCCTCTGTAGAATATGGATCTAGCTCACCAGAAGGAGTAGAATAAGACCAAGGAAATGGAAAAGGAGGAGGGTATGATAGAGAAATTCAAGAAGAAGGCGAAGCTACACTGTCAAAGGACCCCCCTACTGAGGTAGAAACATCAAAGAAAATAAAGGTTTCCTTGCAGAAACCTTCAGTAATAAAGAAGACATCCACTAGTAAGCCCAATATGAAGGCCATGCTCATAATGGATGACATATATCTAATCATTGCAGCTATGGAGGATTCTTCAGAGGATATCTTGCAGCGATATGGAGAAAAGTAGGAGACATTGTATGAAATAATTGAGAAGGAGATGAACGAGATACAACAAGCCATCCATTCAATCTGAGAAATACCTATTGTGCCTTCTTTTTCAAAGATTGTATAATTGAGGGATGAGCCTTCCCAATTACGAAGACTAGCAGATGAAAAAGAGGCTTGACTTCATCGATTCTAAGAAGAAAAGGAATAGGCTACAAAAATATTGAAGCAAGAAAAGGAGGAGGTCTTAGAGAAACTATGAGTTACGCAGTCCTATGTAACTACCTATGAGAAGGAGAAAGATGAAATTTGGGTGATGTTCAAGGAGGACAATGCGAAGATACAGAAATAAAAATACCAGTTGCTCGCAGAGCAAACTGTGGTCAAAGAAGCGGTAACTAGAACACTTTTCTATGTGTCAGGCTTGGCACAGGAGGAACCAAATTCATTCGAGATGCAAGTGGGGAAGCTCGCTGATTCCATTTAACAACTTCAAGAAAGGATAACAGATTTAGAGCTCCAAGTAGTGCCGAGCACTCCACAAGAAGGGCACGACCAAAGAGAGGAAGCCACTAAAAGCGCAGTTGGAAGGATCAAGTTCCTCACATTAGAATGTAAGAAGTTGAGTGATTGAAGTGCGCAAACATATGAATGCCTTGCAGAAGATTCAGAGCTAAGGAAACTAGAAGCACAACTCTAGGAGTTGCAGTAGCAGGCATCCACCGTGCAAGTGCAGATGAAGCTAATCACTATGGTTGAGTGAATGAAGAGATGATAGGAGCAACGCACAGTCCAATAGCAGATTACTGCCATCCAGAGAAGATTCATGGAAGTTACACAGAGACTATAGCCGATGCAAGATGAGGCCTACATGATTTTTGAATAGATTGAAGGAAAAGGCTCATACCTAGACCAAGTGGTTGTGACAGTGGAACAACACCTAGAAGGGCCTGTTATAGAGAAAGTGATTCATGAGTTAGTCGAACAGGAAGCTCTAGCGAAGTAACAAGTTGAGGTAGCTCGATCTAATCTTGAGGCCTTTGAAGCAGCGTTGCCCAAATATGAGTGACTTAGGACGAGTCACATGTGAGTGTTGGGGGCATGTTGACCCTTTTCCAAGTTTTGAGGAAACATTGGTCATGTTTGACCACTTTTGGGACTTCGACAGGCTAGTCAAAGATGGAGCACCTAGGTAGAGCTGAGATCATGGGATATCACTCATTTTGTAGGCTTGTGGACCCAACAAATGGTTTACTAGGGTTTATGTAACGGGTTATGGGATGTCAGCCCATGGGTTTACCCATTTTTAGGCATTTTTGTGAATGTATAAATAAGTAGCTAAGCGATGTAAGAAGCCTAACTGGATGGTGGGATATGTGCACAATAAGTTGTAAGTGTTAATGTTGGCTTAGTGCAAGAGGTTGTAAGTTTCTTTGTGAAAACAGACTGTGTAGAGTAAGGCTCAGTGCCTTGACCTAATTTTGGGAAGGAGGATATGGCGTGTAATGTGTAGATCTCCTGTCCTCTGTGGAGTTTGGATCTATGGATTTGTGCACAGGAGCGACTGAATGTAAGAATATTGAAGACTTATAAATAAGAAGAAGAATTTGGTGGACGTAGCCCCACACTGGGGTGAACCATGTATATCCTATGTCTTGATGTTCTTTGTGTGATGTGGATTATGTTGTTTATTTACTTAGTGTTGTTGTTATAATGTATGATGAATGCATCTGATGATTATTTCTTAGTGATTAATGGTATTAGAGATAAATGAATGTTAGATCTGAGCTAATGCTATGTGCTAAGTGATTGAGAGTGATTGATATTTATTGTTACTACATTGATCTATAATAAGGGTTTAATCTATGATGTGAATGAGACTCGTGAATTAATGCATATTGTTGTCTAAGTTCTCTACTAAGTGTTGTAATCACAGATCTGTGTCCCATATTGGTTGTAGACACCTGATTCCTACAACCCCCGTGCCTCTACCTCGGGTGAGACTGCATCTTCTTCAAAGGTGTTTCTGAAAGGGTCGGTAGTTAGGGTTTTGTTGGTGCACTGTGAAGCATTGAACCTTGGGTCCGCCCCTGTGCCAACAACCACCAACTTGTAATCAACAACTAGGGGGGTACAGTCAACAGTTAAGTGAGTGTATGGGCAGGGTAACTAAGCCCAAAGATCCTCATGAGGCTTGAAACACAACAGGGATAGAGTCACTCTTAGAGTAACTTGGACAGATCTAAGTCTCTCAAAGTTCTGACACAAGTCAGGCCAGTAATGCTATAGGATTCACCCCCAATACACACTCTCCCAAATGATTTATCAGGATTAGGAGTTGATATCTCCATCACCATCCTGCAAGCGGCCTCGTGTTTGACTCCTGTGTTAGAGGAGCTTCCTGGATTGAGTAATTACAATATGGATTTCTCACACCCTAGAAAAAAAACCTAAGTTGAGTTTTCTCTAGACTTGGAGAGTTTACCTGTTCACACCTAATAAAATTCCCTAGCTTAAGCTATTGGTGAACCCTAGAAAAAGTGTTACTGATATATTTTAGATTAGCACATTCGTTTTAGGGGATTTTCTTACTCAAGGAATGAAAGTGAAACTTATGTTGTTTGAGACTCTTGCAAAAATGAAACTTATTAGAACACTGGAAAATAAGACTTTACTCTAATTCTACAAATGAAAAATATCTTCAAGCAAAAAGCATGAACAATCCTTCAAACCTAAAAATGCAATCTTTTCTCCTTTCCATGCAAAATGCACAATGAAACTTTACAATGAAACAAAAGAGAAAATGAAAGGATTTTCTTTCTTATTTTTCTTTTGAAATGCTTTCAAGATGAGAAGAAAACAAAACCCTATGCTAATTATTTTTCTTTTTCAAATAACAATGCAAAGCAATGCAAAGAAAGAATGATCCCCAACTAGCATAAAAACTAGGGTTTTTTTTCTTTTATTTCAATAAAAGAAAAATTAACAAAATACGCTAAAAGAGACTCCATAATACACGATTCATGGAAACTCATTTTTCTTAAAATTCAAGCTAAAAATAAGCCAAAAATGCTAGGAAACATAGAGAGACAAGAGGATTTTTTTAATTTTATTTCATAAACAATATGATCCTACAAACTATCTAAACCCCAAACAACTTAAGCTTATGAAAGTTAGGAAGTCCTGGGAACCACAAGTTTTCAGTAGGAAAATGAAAATATTTTGAATTTTTTTTCCATAACCACAAAGACACGTGTTGTTCATGACCAACCTTCATATGTATGCAGGTTTTATATAATGCAAATGATGTATGTACGCATGTTTTATAGAGAACAAGGCGCGTACACCTCTGTAAATTTTCAAAAAAAATAAAATATTTAGATAAACAACTTGGGTGAGGGAAGTTGGTAGGCACCTAGAAGGTGACCAAAGACCCAACCTGACTCAGAACACTCGCAAAACTCAGCGATAATTTGAAAATAAAATCTAACAAAGATCTCCCACTAAGACCCTAGAGAGACTCCCCAGTGGGGTTGTCAATTTTTCTAGTGGGAAAATACCCCGATTACTATACCCGGTCAAAGTATAGGAAGAGAACTGACTTCCCTTAAAAGACAGTTCTATTCCTAAACTACCCCAAAACTATCTGAACTTAAAATACAAGAGATGGGAAAGTAGGTGTACCTTAGGTCCTTTCGGCTGGTGTAGACCTCCTTCACCTTTGTAGATTCCTGAATTGATGGTATCCTCCCAAATATGACCTACAAAATATTAGGAAAATAGTGCTACATGATATACTATTTCTACTTATCAATGTTAGTGTTCAGAGTAGATATAAGTGCATAAATGAAATGAAAGAAAATAAACACAATGTTTGGGACAGAAAAGAACTCTTTTATTCAGATATGAAGATTACAAAGACTACTACCTTCATCGTCTAACTCTCCACAAACCAGGCTTGAGCTCCTCTATCATTGCTCCAATTTCTCCAATCCCATGCAAAATTCTCACAACCAATGCATCTCTTGGCAAAGGGAAAAGGATTGTATTAGGAGAAAGGGTTTGAGGGGAATGCTAAGGCAAAATATCAGAAAAGAATGCAATACTTGGGCTAGAAAGGGGAAGGGATTTTGGCATAGTTTACTTGTTCTCTTTCTTGGTATTTAAATGAGATCCCAAGACCTCCTTTTATATGGAAAAAACATGGTTATTTAGTTTTGGGACAGGCTACAATGGGTGAAATGGTTGGGAAACCTCCAATAGCCCATAAACTCCACTGAATTCCTTGCAACTTTTTATTTTTTTCAACTTTTGGAGGTAAATGTTGGTTGGCTAGTATGTAGCTTGCGTATGTACGCGAGCTGTTTAGTATGAAGAACATATGTGTACGTGGGATATACTTCATCAAGACGCATACATATTCAAAAAAGTAGTTTTTTAAGAGGAAGCCGCAACATTATGTTGGAAAAATGTGTAAGTAGAAAGGCCAATGCCATGTATGCATAAGTAGGGAATTGTTGGACTATAACAATGTCTCTCTTCTGAATTTGCTCTGAGGTCTAAATATGACTTCTTGATGTCTTCCTTGCTTTGTTCTTTTTAAATTTTCCTTACCTTGTGTAGATGGTTGACTTGTATCATTTCTTCCACCTTTTGAGAATGAAGGACTTACCTCATGCTTCTTAGAAGTGATTTATTCAAGGTGTGTAGCTTTCTTGTATCCAATACCTAATTTATCATTTGGTGATATTTGAATATCCAAGATTTCATTCAATATTGTTGAGATATTCATGAACTTGTTATGAGTGTTTGACTTCTTTATTTTCTTTCTAAGATCAACAACTTCAGCTTCCAACTTATGGCATGAATCTTCCTTTTCATTTAATTGATTCTTCAATAGTTCATATATTCTTTTGGATTCTTCAATTTGGTTATTCAGATTGACATTAAATTCAATACTTTTGTTAAGCTCATCATATACCTTCTTATTTTCTTCTACTTGATTAATTATTTCATTCTTTAGTCTTTTGATCTCTTCTTCTTTTTCTTCTAAATGAGTCTTTTTACTTTCTTCTTGTTCTTTGAGAATTTGCTTTAGTTCCATGATATGCTTTGGGTACTTTTATAGGAATTAATTAATGCATTTTTCAAGATACTCATAAGCTATTGAATAATGTCTTATTTCCATTCTAACATCACCTAACTCAAATAAAACCTTTTTCTCTAAACTTCAACAACTCTTCTTCTTCATCTACACAAACTTCTACTATATATTCTTCTTCATTTCTAAGAGAATATTCAACTTCAATAAGATTATTATCATTAGAATATTTTGGAGAGTCTTTAGCTTCATTTTCCTTAATGGAACTGTCTTCTTTGTCTTGATATACCTTCTCCAGAATCAACCATAGATCTTTTGTGGAAGTACATTGTCCCATGTTTTCTTTGACAGAACTTGAGAGTCCATTGAAAATGGTCTTGAGAGCCAATGCATCATTATTATTTTCTTCCTTTTGAGCTGCAAAATTTGACTTACTATTCAAGGGAACTGATCCACCAATAGCTACTTTCCAAACACCTACTCCTTTTTCCTTCAAATACCCTTTCATTTCTATTCTCCATGCTGAATAATTTGTCTCATCAAAGATTGGAACTTCATCATCCATTTGTGTGTCCATGGATATCCTCCAATATTGTCAGTATTATAGTGAAGGCCTACTCAGATACCAATTGTTGGACACACCAATCACACTAAGAGGGGGGGGGGGGTGAATCAATGTGAGGGTTATTTCACACTTCTCACAAAACTTTAGTCAGCAATCACCATTCACAACATCATTACTTATTACTTCCATTCATACTTAGTTTCTTGTATGTAAATATATCTCAATGAAATACATTAACAATAAAGAGATATGCACCATCACAATAAAGAACACAAGGAACATGGGTTATATGTATAAGTTTCTTTTGTATTATGGACTACAGTCCTTGGGTTTTATCAGTAACAACTGAAATAGAGAACCAAATCCAATAGAGAACCAACTCTCAATGCAAGAACCAACCTGCATATCTCATCACCAACCATGATGTGAGGAATCCAACCCTCAATTACAAGACCCAACTTGTATACATAAAGCAATCTGTCAAACTATACCAACAGTCTATACCAACACAAGTGCATCAACTATGCACAACCTGTCACCTCAACTTGTCTCATCAATATCATCATCCAAATATGATCTGTAACTCTATAACAAACCTGGTGTATATGATCATGGACCTACAAACCTTCCTTAACTTAAAAAACAAGAGACTATAATTTTCATCAAACTTTACTTTAGTCTCACGTGACTAATTTTGGATTAGTGAAAAACCATAACTTTCAACAATCATAACTATGTATGTGTATTGAATAAAGCTCTCAAAATGGTACACAACATACTAAATACTAGACTATAACCATCACATTTTGTCTTACTTAATTTGGATATATTATGAACACATTATGACATTTTTGTCCGAAACACTTGTTTTAGACTAGTTTCAGGACTAGCCAAAAACCCTATTTTCGACGGAGTGTAAATCAAAAAATACAATGACCCACAAGATGGTTTTTTTATCATCGTTACTTGGATATGTTTTATCAACAAAATCCATATTTCACTATATGAATCATTCTAGAAAAAAAATTATTGCGAAAATGGTAAGATGACCTGTAAATAACATACCTTAGAAAGAATCATCAAGAGACTTTTTCCTCCCTTGAATTTCAGCCTTCTTTACTTCACCTTCCCTCTAAAATTCTCCTTATATATCATTTTTTATCTCAGTCACTTATAGATATTCTATATGCTCAATGGATACTAATGCAAGACCCTTTCTCTCTTATTTATACTCTCCAAATAGCTTCCTCTAGAAGTATCCACTTAACCACTTTGTCCACTTAGCCACTTTGTCCACTTAACCAAATTTGTCCACTTAACCACTTTATCCACAAATAGTAAACTCTTCAATTCTAGTTGGACCTAATTTATTTTTAATTGTTTTCTTGTTGCAACCACTTAACCCATGACTAACCACTTTGAATGGTCAACTTATTCTAGGATATTCTAGAACAATTTGACTTCTTTGACATTCTAGGGGCTTATAGATAACTCATGAGGGTTCTCCAACTTCACATGGCCATAAATCTCTAATCATGAGGATTTATGTGACGTTCCACATATCACCAGAAATGGCATGAAATATACTATCCATATGGAATATTTTCTTATGCAAATTCACTGATATTCATTACATTATTCATTAATCAAAATTGGGTTCCCTAACCACACTACTAGGATACCTAACCATTTGGACTTCACAAAGCATCTTCCTATGAGGGATTTCACCATAAGGGGACCACTTTGATAACATTATCCAAGAGCATCTTCCCGTGAGGGATTTCACCATAAGGGGACCACTTTGGAGTTTATCCATTTGATTATTCCTATCAACCATGACATTACATCAATGATACAAACACATCACTATGAAAATAATTAAATCAACCCTTTGACATCAATGAAAACATAGTACAACATAATCCACTCCCTGAATTGATCAAGAGTCCAAGGAAGTGCATTGATTCCATCAGCATCCATAACCTGTCATGTGTCCTGCACACTCAAGAGTACTCGTCAATAATATTCATGAATACATGTACATATTAAAGTAACATATAAATTACAATACATCATCATCATCATATATAACTCATAATTGAGACATAATCATAATATACCATAACCGGATCACTTGCACGCAAGTGTCCTCAAAGAATAAGTCAATATAAGTGTGATCAATAGTATGAGATGTTACAAATATCCCCCTCATTTTAGTGATGGACAAGTCCAACACAAGGGATGATTTCTAGGTGACCCTAGGGATATTGCAAGGGGAGAGGCCAAGGGAAGAATGAACCACCCCTATAGGTCATGACTAGAAGGTCTTGTGGCTTGATGGAGGATGTGTATAATTCAAGGAATGGAATACCAATTGATAGTACCTGCAAAAGATATGTTAGACAAGTCAAACCAAGACAATATATGATGATATAAGCCTCAAGATAGAGGGAAATAAAAAATAAGCATTGTTGTCCCAAACTTGTAGAAATAAACAATTATATACCAATAATGACAAATCTATAACAATTGCAAATTACATCATCTAATCAACATACAATATTGGAAAAATTATTATGCAACTTAGAGATAATATTCCAATGCTTGAAAAAATGAATTAGATGATAAAAGAAGGTTGTAAAAACGAATTATTAGCAAAATATTATGAAAACCTTATGGTTGTAGATTATTATTTCTACATAAGCAACTTTTAACCAAAAAAGCAACAAGTAGTCCACCCAATCAATAGAACTTCAAAAGTAGATCAAATTTCACTCCTTACATGCCAATTTCAATGGTCAAAAGTGAAGAAAACTTGTTGAGAAAGAGAGTTTACAATAGACCTAACGAATTTAGTGTAACATTTATTACAATAGACCAATCACTTGACCAAACAAGACACCCTTGAAGAATAAGAGAGTCCAAAGAATGTAAAATTCAAATCCAACTTGAACAATTCCAAACCATCAATTTCCACATTTACCAATGCAACAATTAACAATCTCCCCTGTAAATATTAGTCCCTTGTTATTGGGTGAATGGAGTATTTTCCTTGGAATACAAGATAATCAAAGAGGAATAATAGATTTTTGTTGAGATTTAAATCATGATAACAACCAACAATAGTCCTTCCAAATCATCTATCTTGGGATCCAATATGAACTAGGGTTTAAAGTTTCTCTAGGGGTGATCTAGATGGATATTGGTGGCTTCCCACCTATTCCACTGACTCAAAACAAAAATTTCCACATTGACATTTTTTCTACAGTTTTTTGGGTCTTGAACTTTTGGGGGTGTTTTAAGGCCCTAAACGATGTTTCTTTGATATTTGGGGGCCCAGGAGATATCCCAAGGCTCTAACCTAGGCCTAGTCAGAATGTGTTCCTATAGGATATACCTTTCCAATGAGCTATCATGTGCCCCAAATGGAGATCATTTGCAAAATTTTTACCCTCTGGAAGTTGACATATCAACTATCCCCATCAGGGCCCACAAACCTTTTGGCGTTTCATCTCCTGGGGTTAAGGTTTTGGATTTCCTCATTCATCCTTTATGTTTAAAATTACTTTAGAGCCTAATTGTAAACATATTCTTGCAAATGAGCGTAGCCATCACATCTCTTCTTATAGATAAGATGCCACCATTCTAGAGAGTTCATTCAATCTGTATTTTTACAATCTCTATAAATTTCTTTCATTAATAGAAATTGTGTTTTATTGTTTCTCTCCTTTTCTTGCAATATTTTTGTGTATTTCGTTGTTATATCTACACCTTCATTATTGTTATCAAAATAATCTGGATCAGTGGTATCAGATCAGGATAATCCTTTTTTTTTCTTATTCTATGTCCCTGATGAGGTCAAGGTATAGAGAGTTGGATCTCGAGCTAGTTTCTCTTGAGGAGAACCATCCCAAGCGACCTCCCATGGAAAAAGAAAAGAGATACAAGAGAGTAGGATATTTTATTAATATGTTTCTCGAGAAATTACTCACGTGACAGAGGGACAAAATAATGGAGAATTTTTCCCAAATCCTTCGATGAATTTCGATAACATTAGACACATCTTCATTAAGCAACCACTTTGGAGGCATCGCCCCTTTCAAGGTACAAGTTAATTTTGATAAGCCTGTTTGAATGTTAGATAGATGAAGATGAGTTATAAAAGTGGTTAAATATTCTAGAAGGTTATTTCTCTACCAACAATTTTTCCAACAAGGAAAATATCATCTTTGCTCTCCTTAAGGTTTTCTCCCATGTCAAAAATTGGTGGGAAGCTTATTGGGAGGAAAAATCCACAGAGGAGTCTGGAGTATTTGGGACCGATCCCACTTGGTATTTTTAATGGATGTAGTCAAGGAATAATATTACCCTGTTGGAAATTATGACAACTAGTACATGATATGGACCATACTACATCAAGAGTGGGACAAAACAGTGTCAGAGTTCACAAATACCTTTTGTTGTAACATAGGTTAAATTCTAGGAAGAATTCAAAATTTTTAGTTTTTGGATCTTATACTAGATGTACTTAGCTTCTTCCTTAGTTTAGATTTTAACTTTAGTATTAAATTTTAGTTAGATTAGTATTAATTTTTATTAATTTAGGGTTTATTTTATGTTTGAATAGGTAATATATTCATATATTAAATAATTGTAAATAATACACGATATATTAGTTATTATATTATTATAATTGTAAATAAAACTTTATAGTTTGAATATTATATATTAATTAGAATCAATTATAGAGTTATATCTTGTATTTTTATAGTTTTAACTTTATAATGTTAGTTATTAATAAAGTTTGTTTTTTCTTTGGAGGATCGGATTGGGGAATCTCAAATCGACGATCATAGTCCATTTCACATTTCAAATTGATCGAAAGTTAAGTGGAGAGCACGAACGCGAAGTTACATTTAACCAAAATCATCCCAGACACGTGTCAACGCAAAGTATTATCATGTTTTGGCTTGGGTCCATTTTAAACCTGCTCAGCCAAACACAAAAATCAATGGAAAGATGCCACATTTCCAGGGTAAAATGGAAAAGGTAATTTTGTTTTAATTCGTCATTATTCTATTGTCAAAGGTAAAAATTTGAGCGCTCCCGACTACAGTTTTGACTGACAAAGGTTTTCCATACATATCTTGCACGATATACCAAATTTAATCAATAATTTCTTCGAAACCATATATTTATCTAATTTTAGTATGGATTCTATACAAACCAGTGAGTCAAACAAGAATAAATCCTTAATTAGCGTAGAAGACAAAGGATTTCTTGAAAGTT
Organism: Picea glauca; assembly: GCA_000966675.3. Taxonomy (NCBI): domain Eukaryota; kingdom Viridiplantae; phylum Streptophyta; class Pinopsida; order Pinales; family Pinaceae; genus Picea; species Picea glauca. The sequence continues at coordinate 61,907 of JZKD02S1663569.1, forward strand.
ATAAACATACCTTTGACCTGAGGCTTTCCTTTGACCTTATATAAATTCACACAACTTATTTACAGAACTTTAGAAATTTCTTTGATCATTACCATGTCTAGGAGTCCAACCTAGATAAATTTTTCATTCCCCAAGTTTACAATTTTACTAAATTTGTTTCTTGGTGCGATGCTTCCTATACCTCTAGTAAAAGAAATACTCTTACTAAATATGGTTTTGTTCTTTGTACTATTTATTCAAAGTCAATCCTTGACATGTTGAAATAATCTATAGATCCAGATGTTGAAGAGTTAAACATAACAAAGCTTAATAGTCAATATTTAACTATGAATTCTTAGCATAGGATTACCTTTCTACAAACATATTTATGCATAGATTTGAGTCCACCACAAAATGACATCAACATTCAAAGTGATATTTTTCCTTAGATATATATACATATAATTTCCATGATAGACTTTGTCCCAGGGTACAATAATGATGAAACAATTGATTCATATATTATTGGTGTTATGGCTTCCAATTTCCCTAATGCCCTTAAGCCATTAACCAATTTTGATTATTCCATATTCCTAAACAATATCATACATATTCAACTAATGCAATTTTAGAATACCCACTATTTTAGAAATCAATCATATTTGGTTCACGTATTCATGTATTCTCAATCTTTAATATTTCAACACCTGCATTTGAATATATAGGATGGAATGGGTAACCCAAACTCAGTTATTCACTGGACTTCAATCATTAGAAATAAAGTGCAGGATCCTCATTTTTATTAATTTGTAAATATGTTCATGTCTCAATCATATGAAATCATTCGTTGCCAATTCGCTCCTAGAATTTTCCCAGAAATTCATAGAATGTTGCAATTAAGCCAAGATCAGAGAACATGTGGCTAGTTTTTATCTGAAAATCATACTATGATTAGGGTATATGGATTTGAACTAAAACCTTACCTACTTCCTAAGTTCCTTACCTTGGGAGTCTTCTCATTAGAATTTATTATACAATGTTTAAATTCTGATCATGTTAATTTATTGGCTAACAAGAAGAAAACTTCTTTCAAATTGAAGAAGGAAGTAGGCCCTTTTATCGTCAAAGATAAGTCATCATTGCAAGAATAAGAGGAATGTCTAAAGGAAATGGGTCTTGAACTTGCAGAGACTTGGAATTATGATCCTCATGGTGTAATCACAACCAGAAGGAAGAAACATGATTTAATTTCCTATACACATCAATCAAAGATATATATTGAGAATATAGAAAATATTGAATGCTGGGACAATGTGCAGATGATATTGCAGAAACAACGATAGAGGAATATTACAAAGACTTGTAATTATGATCCTCATGGTGTAATCATAGACAAAAGGAAGAAATATGGTATACTTCCCTATGCACATCAATCAAAGACATATATTGAGAATCTAGCAAATCTTGAAAGCTGGGACGATGTGCAGAGGATATTGCAAAAACAATGATAGGAAGTTCCAACACAACATGCTAAATCGGTCTCACAACATACTTCCATTCCATTTACACCATATCATTTACATTTTCAAAAGACATGTGGAAGGAATTTTTTAGGGTCAACACAATCAATGATAGATTTAGAGTCTAATGCTGCAAAAAAAATGAAAACATGAGGATTAACAAAAGAACAAGATCCATACCTATAGTGTGAAGACGAGTCTTCCAAAACATAGCAACCAATGATCATTGAAATGGTTTCAACACTCAAAGAACACTTATCTATCCAGTCTGATGTTCATTCCATGAAAATTGGTAGTGAACCTATCAATAGGTTTGTGGAAATTAAAGAGAAAGGGGTAGAGTTTAAAAATGATGTTTTTCCCAAAATTTATGACAAAGAAACTTCACATACCAAAATTCTTTTTTCTATGGATTTTGAAAATGGGAAATGAATAATATCAGTGTTAGAAACAAAATAAAATAAGAGAGATAATATCACTCTAAACTTGAATGCCTGTAATCCCATTGATAAAATGGAATTACACAGATAGAAAAGTGACATGGTCAGTGGAGACATCATGACAACTACTTTAGGGATGAATAAGATACATATAATGAAGGACAAAATTGTAGGTCAACTGAAGTATGAAAAACTAGCAAATGAAATAAAAAAGAACAAGATTAAAGAACTAGAACAGTGGGTGATAGACCTGGGGGAAGATCCAAAGGATGTAAAATATGTACAAGCTTTAATTTCCACACGGGACAAAGAAATTCAAGTATTAAAGAAAAAACACAAAATCCCCAGTGTAGATCATGTGCAAACACCTGAGTTACAAGCTATGCAACAAGAAAACGATACACTGGTTGATAAAATGGCCTAGATGAAAGACCAATTGGAAATTTGTGAAAGACAAATTGAAATCTTAAAGAGAGGAAAATCATCATCTTAGCCAACAGATTTTTCAGTTGAACTATTGAAATCCTTACTATCATCCATTAACCAAAAATAAGTTGAAATTGAGAAAATAAACAAAACAATTGAGACTTTACAAGATCAGGACAAAGACAATGATAAAGTTATCAATGGATATCATAGGATAAAATCCAATTTAGTAGCCGACATTGAGCAACTGAAGCACAAAAAGGCATGTAAATCTTATATAATTGGAGCAATACATATGATCTGGGACCAGATTATAGAAAAAATAGGTAAACTCTTGGAATTATTCGAACTTGTATATGAGGAAAATACATTAATAGATGAAGTTGGAAAATCTACGCAACAAGATTTTCTGGATTTTGGAAACAACCCTCAGCTAGCTAGTCGGATGATTAAGTTTCTAAATTATCATTCCAAAGATGCCTTGATGTCAAAAGGAATTAGTAATAGAACTCATATAGTTCTGGAGATTGAAAGGATCTTTACCAAAATAAATCTTATTCAATAGACTCAAAACAAATGCATAATGCTAAGGAAAAATGTAGATTCCTTCCATAACAGATTCAACAAATTGGTAAATATGGGTTTACTAACTATCTGGGGTGAAAATGGTAAACTTATTTATTTTGAATCATATAGGAAACATCTTCTCAAGGTCATAGGATATAATACAAAGTTCAAGAAAATATCATATATGTTAAGTGGGAAAACTATTATGGATATGTTGGTTGATGATTTTTATGTTTTATGTCAAGTGAAAGAGTTGTTTGTTGTTACTCCCACATATGAAACGTATACAGATTTGGATATTGCATTCACAAAAAATGAATTCATTTCATTACCCATCAAATGAGTCGTGGCAACTCCTTCTTCAACTTATCAATGAATAGTTGGTTTCAACAACTTCAACAAAGTCAACTAAAATTCAAGGAATCATTATATTTTCAAATGAATATAATCTTATTTTGTAAAGGTTGATTTTATTGATGTAAATTAAAGGCTGAAAGTTATATTTTCGAAGCAATTTTGGTTGTATACCTTTTTGTATAAAAGAAGGAAAATTCAATGTAATCGGGGTTGGATTTTTAAACTAGAGACCTTTTTGAAGTCTTAATAAAGATTAGTTTTGCAAGCAATAAAGGATTCTTGGTTTTGGTATTTGGCATATGTGATCCTTCTCAGTAATTTGTTATTCTTGTTTTTATTCCTTTCTTTAAAATGTACATGAGATGGTAATCAATACAATTTAGTATGACCACTACTGTCTACATCAACCACTAGTTAAGGTTACAAATTTCATTGATTCAATTGTAAGTTAAAATCATGATCTGTTTCTTTAATTTTAAAATTTGTTTATGTTTTGAAATGTTCTCACATGAAAAAACAAAATCATTTATATTTATCTGTGTTTTCTTCTATCATAGATAATTTTGATTTTTATCTTTAAATACATCATTTTTATCTTTGATTATGTTTTCCCACTATTCTACCAATGATAATTGAAATCGTGCCAAAGCATTAAGATCTAAGCCCTTTATGGTTTGACTATTAATAAAATTGAATAATCATAAAATATCACATTCAAAACCAATATTAGATCCTTTGTTCTTTTAATAGATTGTAAAACCAAACCACCTAAAAATTTAAAATGTCGTTGGCATTGTTTCCCTAGCCAAGAAATACAACATTTTTTGGCGTCGTTGTTGGGGAGAAAACTTAGAGAATTTTATTTTTCCCTAGGTAAAACAATTATACCTAAATTTTAATGGTGAAAAAAATTTAGGTTGGCTAAAATCCTTCACCTACCAATTCCACACTTTTTCAATCTTGTCATTAGGAAATAAAAACACTAGAACACATCCAAATCCTAAGAAAACAATGCCAGTAGAAAATTGTGAAAAGATATTGTCTAAGAAAAATCCAAAACATCAACCTATAACCCCACCCATTTCATATTCTACTTCTAATACTTCATATTCTACTATCCCTAAATCCAAAGGAAAATCGGTTGTTGATCTTAAAGTTTCCATAATAAAAATTGCAATTCCTACAAGCCCTCCAAACCCTCCAACTCTACCTTCACCTACATCTCCTAAGAAACCTCTTTCAAGTTCTACAAAAATTCCTTTGACACTCTCTACAACCGAATATATCCAATTGTTTCTTGAAACAAATACTCAACTTTCTCTTAAATATTCTAATGTAGTCTCTCAAATATATTCCATCGAAAATTCTCCATTTGTTTCTCCTAAATAATCACTTGATAATTCTCCAAACCTTTCCCCTACAAAACCTCTCGAAGATTCTCCATTTTCATCTATTTCTCCAATTTTTTCCTATTTAAGTCCTAAAAAGGAACTTTTAGAAGTCCCTCAAACTTTTGTCCCAGAAGTTCCTTTTGGATAAAAAGAGACTTTCAAAACTTATATAAATCTCCTTACTCTTAACAATTCCCAGTTAATACTTGATTACCTAGCTATGGATGGTGTAAATGAACCAAATGAACCTAATCATCCTCCTCCTCGTAATCCCCCTCCTAGGGTTTTAAATAAAGTTGTAGCCGTATATGCTCCATTAGTTTTACCTAGTAAAATTAATGATTTACCAGATATTTATCTTAAAATGTTACCAAAATTTAATGGTGAAACTGAGATTACTATTGTAGAACACATAGTAGCCTTTCATGAGTTTGAAAATAACTTTGGATTAGTACATGAGAATGTTTACATGAGATTTTTAGTGCAAACATTTGAAGGATAAGTGAGAACCTAGTTTAAGGGACTCAAACCAAAGACTCTTTGTAATTGGAATGAATTGGAGGAAGCTTTTCTTAGACAATGGGGAGAGAAAAAATATCACCTTTACTATTTGAATAAGTTTGGAGACTTGAAACATAACAACATTGAGTTAGTATCTAAGTTTATCATTAGATTCAATAAAACCTATAGAAATATTCCAACTGATGTAAAACCCTCCCAACCAACTGCAAAAGTAACTTTTGCAGGGGCCTTTGATCTAGAATTTGCCTTGATTTTAAGAGAAACAAGATCAATAACTCTAGAAAAAATGTAGGAAGATGCCATAGAAATTGAATCCAATATGATAGCTTCAAGGAAGGTGAAAAATAAAATTGATTCAAGTACCAAGAAGATTAAAGAACAAGTTGAAACATCAATATCATCAAAATAAATTCATGATACCAAAATTGAAGAAATGTCTAAATTGATAAGATATTTATCCGACAAACTAGCAAGAATGGAATTATACATAAGAAGGATCGAGGGAAACATAAATACTAATCATTTAGGAGGTAATTTAATCCACCTCAAATAATCTGAAGAGAAAATGGAAATAATTACCAACCAATTCAACCACCTTTGAAAGATAAAATATTGATAGAGAAAACCATTGATGAGCAATATGAAGAGCAAGAGGAGGAATTGAATTTATGTCAAGAAGAATGTGAAAATCCTTATATCACTCAAGAATATTATGAACAATATTTAAATCCATTTTTCGATGAAATTGAAAATGAAATTCCTGAACTAACTTCTTCCCAATATAAATTATTTTTTGATGCTCTTCAAGATGAACTACATAAAAAATATGACGTAAGACCAAGGAAAAATGAAAATAATTCTAGTGAACAAAATCAACCTAAGAAATTTTTAACAAAGGTTAAGTCTAAAGAAGCCTCTACTTCTAAACAAGTAATAGATCAATCCAAAAACAAACAAGTAGAAGATGAAAATAAGGAATCAACTAAACTTAACAATTCATTTAATCTTGAATATAAGCTATGTAAAATAAAAATCCGTGTTCCTTTAATTGAATTAGAAAAAAATACTTTATATAAAAAAAAAATTCAAAGGTAATTGATCAATAAACTCCAGCACATCAAGGGGACACAATAAATTTATAAGATGAACACCCTACTATGATGTTTGGTCCACACATTGAATATAAGGGAGGCAGTGTAGCACCATTCTATGTCACTCTGAATGTGCATGATCATTTGTTACATAACTGGATGCTTGATTCTGGAGCATCTCACAACCTAATGCCTAAGGTAATCATGGATAAATTAGGACTAGAAATAACTAGACTCTATCAAGACCTATATTCATTTGAGTCTAGAAAAGATAAATGCTTAGGGATGATTAAAGATTTAGTGGTGAATCTAGCACAAAATCCAATCAAGAGTATAATGATGGATGTAGTAGTTGGTAATGTGCCTCCAAATTATGGCATGTTACTATCAAGATCATGGGAAGGGAAATTAGGTAGATATTTACAATTAGACATGACCTATGCCACCATCCCAGTTTTTGGAGGGGAATTCATGAGACTTTACAAAGAAACCAAACTGAAATACACAGTAAGTGACCCGAAAAATCCAAAACATTACCCTATTTACCATGAAGAAAAATATTTTGGATGTTTTAAATTATTTGTAAATACTGAGTTTGAACTATGTGCAACATATGTAAATATGGTTTCAAGTGATGATTTCGAAGAATAAATGTGGAACATTTTTTTTTATGGAGCATAAAATTAGAAAGGTTCTGGAGTAGGTATTATATTTATTTCACCATCAAAAGACAAACTTATTCCATATTCGTTTAGATTAGAGTTTGAAAAAAATTCAACAAATAACGTGTGTGAATATGGAAACTGCTAGAAAGTTAAAAATTAAAAATTTGATTACATATGGTGATATTGAATTAGTAGTAAAACAGGTTAGAGGAATATACCAAGAAAAACATCCTAGGATGAGAGAATATAGAAATATGGTGTGGGATTTGATTGAAAATTTATTTTTGACATTTAATATTCATTTTATCCCCAGATCAAAAAATGAGAAAGATGATTCATTAGTTATGAAATCTAGTACTTTCATACCTCCAAAAGTCCCACAACTTAAATATGATGTGGAAATGAAGTTCAAACCCTCGATTCCATATAATATAAAACATTGGTAGGTTTTCAAAGATGATAAAAAATTAAAGAATTTTGGAGATGATAGATGAATTTCTAGTCACACATATTGATAAAGATAATGAACGTGATCAAGCATATTTTATACTTGTGGATGCTAATCTAAGGAGGATGATTGCACAACATAAAATTTTACAATCAAAAAATAATTATATTCCAAAAGGTTTAATCCCTCTTGAATTGTTTTTTGATCAAAATGATGTTGCTAATAAACCTATTCTTAAACCACAAGTGGATGAAGTGGAGGAATGTAATCTTGGTACTGAAAATGACCCAAAATTTGTGAAACTTTTAAAATATATATCTAAGGATAAAAAACAAAGGTATGTAAATTTGTTTAAAGAATTTATAGATGTATTTTCTTGGAAATGTGAGGATTTGAAGACATATGATACTAGTATTATT
>JZKD02S1663569.1:72050-83115 GCA_000966675.3 Picea glauca
TTTTTCATGAAACACTGGATTATCTGAGAGCTTCATAAAGCTCTGGTTATCACAATCAATAACAGTGGAATCTAGCACATGTCCAAATGAATCTGCAAGGAGCTTGCAAAGCCAAAATACTTCATGAAATGCCACACTTAATGCAATGTACTATGCTTATTAAGTACTCAAAGCCACATAAGTTTGTTTCTTGCTACACCAAGAAACCATGGAAGATCCCAAAGTGAAGCAACACCCAGAGGTTCTCTTCCTGTCTACTACACTCCTTGCCCAATTAGAGTCAGTATATCCCTGCAATCTCATGTCAATACTAGAAGTATATCTCAGACCATGTCCAATTGTTCCTCGCAGGTATCTCAACACATGCTTCACAAAAATCCATTGTGTTTGTCTCGGTTGGCTCATAAATTGGTTAAGTGCACTCACTGCATAGAAAATATCTGGTCTGGTGTTAACCAGATACATCAATGATCCAATCAGTTGTCTGTATGGGGTCAGATCAATCTCGTCAGAATCAAAATAAGACACAAATAGTTTCTTTAGATTCATCACCATTGGTGTAGCCATTGGTTTACAGTTTAGCATCCCAAACTTTTTCAATATCTCAATTGTGTGCTTCCTCTGACTTAGGAAGATCTCATCAGTTCTTTTCCATACCTCCAGTCCCAAGAAGTAGTGCATCATACCAATTTCCTTCATCTTGAAATCAGAGGCCAACGCATACTTGCATTCAATAATAAGGCTCTTTGTACCAGTGAGGAATAAATCATCAATGTAGAGGACCAAAATCAATGCCTCACTGTTAACAGTCTTGTATTACAGCTTGGGATCAACAACACTTCTGTTGAAGCCCAAACTCATCAGGTGTCCATAAATCCTCGCATACCAAGCTCAAGGTGCCTGCTTGAGTCCATACAAAGCCTTCTTCAACCTACACACATGAGACTCCTTCTCATGTATGACGAAACCATCTGGTTGCTTGATGTATATTTCTTCCTCAATCTCTCCATTGAGAAAGGTTGTCTTCACATCCATTTGATGTAGTTTCCAACCCATGGATGTTGCGAGGGAAATAATCTTCTGGATAGAAGTGTATCGAGAAATAGGAGAAAATGTCTCCTCATAATCTATTCCCTCCACCTGAGAAAATCCTCTAGAAACAAATATTGCTTTGTGCTTCTCGATGCTTCCATCGGCTATATGTTTGATCTTATAGATCCATTTGGAAGTCACTACAGACTTCCTTTCATGTCTCAGAACAATATCCCACACATCATTCTTCATGATGTACTGATAATCCTCCATCACGGCATCTCTCCATACTAGTTGACTAGATGCCTCCTCATAACATGAAGGCTCAGAATCCATGATGTGGCTCATAGATGCAGTATAGAATGAATATCTATGAGGTCTCTTGCTCTCTCAGAAGGTACCATGAGGAGATGCATGTCCTTCTACCTCCTACAGAGTCTGACGAACCCATGTAGGTCTTTTTTGACCTACTACAATATCTCTTGGAACATCAACTGGAGGTATAGGATGAATGGGATCAATAGGCTCAACTGTCTCCCTCTGAACTGTTGGAGGGTAAGGGGGAGAATGAACCATCTCTTATTCTTTCTCACTATCAATATCCATGTGAGATCCTTTAGATCTCATGAAGGCTACCTCCTCCTCAAAGGTAACATCTTTGCTCACCTCAATTTGTCTCTGACTAGGGATGTAGATCCCGTATGCTTCCAAAGACTCACTATACCCCACAAATGTACCCTTTCTTCCTGAAGGTTCTATCTTGGTCCTTTTCTCTTTGGGTATATGAATGTATACTAGACACACAAATATCCTGAAGTGTCCAACCTCAGGCTTCACTCTGGTGAAGGCCTCCTCGGGAGTCATGTTCCTTACAATCTTATGAGGACTTCTATTCTGAAAATACACTGCAGTCATGGATGCTTCTGCCCACAAAAACATAGGTAAATGTTGATCATGAATCATTGCCTCGACTTCCTCAATAATAGATTTGTTCTTCCTCTCTGCAACCCCATTTTGTTGAGGGTTGTAAGGAACAGTGTACTCCCTCTTGATCTCTACCTCAACGCAGAAATCACTGAAATCCTAGGATATTTATTCTCCTCCATTATCTGATCTCATCACTTTAATATTCTTTCCAGTCAAGTTTTTGACTTGTTCTTTGTACTCTTGAAATCTAGCAAGGACTCCATCCTTGGTTTTCAATAATTAAATCCAATTATTCTGAGAGTGGTCATCAATGAAGATCACATAGTATAGATATCCACTTAAGGAAGAAACTGTCATGGGTCCACATAAATCTATATGAACCAAGTCTAAGATCCCCTTGGATCTACTATTGCTGCTCATCAAGGACCTCTTGTCATTCTTTCTAAGAGCACAACCTCTGAAAATGCCATCATGTTCAACATGGATATTTGGAAGGCCTGTTCCATCTTCCCCAGAGTTGGAAGAGCTCTATAATGTAAATGAGCAAGTCTCCTATGCCATAGTTCACTCAAACTAATAGAATCATGTATTAGAGCCTGAACTGGTCAAACAATCAATTTGTACAATCTTTCCTCTCAAACACCAATCACCTAGGCATAATTAATACTAGAGTTCTTGTTCCATGCAAGAACTTTTCCATCAAAGAAAGCAACCTTGTAGCCTTTGTTCTCTAAGGATGAAATAGAGACAAGGTTCCATCTCATCCCAAGTACAAATAATACATCGCTCAAATGGAGTGGGGTGCCAGAATCCAATTGTAAGGAGGTGGATCCAACTCCCTTCACAGTATATCTTGCATCATCACCAAGTACAACATCCAAACAAGATTCTTTCTCTACTAGATCTATAAGGTTCTCTCTGTATCCAGTCATATGTCTAGAAGCATCACTGTCAATCAACCAAACATCATTACTAGTAGGAACCATACTTGAGAGGGATGAAAAGAAGAAGAACTCTTCATCGTTCATGCTTGCATTCCTTGACTTCCTCTGAGGTGGTTCTAAATCAACATTAGCAGTGGAAGCATGTTGTTTTTCTTTCTTCCATGTAGGACAATTTTTCTCATAGTGGCCATACTTGTCACATCTGAAGCACTGAACCTTTGACATGTCCTTTTTGTTCTCAAAAGTTGGTGTTGACTTCCTTCCTTTAAATGTTTTTCTGAAACCTCTTCTTTTTCCTTCGCCTTTCCTTGCACGAGTGGCAAGGGCTTGATTTTCATCATGATGGGAACATTGTATGCCTCTAGATGCAAGTCCAGTCTCCTCTTGAGTACAGTCTGCCCATAAATGATCAAACTTGGGCAATTTGGATCACCCACTGATACTTTGAATGAATGGCTCCCAATGGCTTGGAAAATTATTAAGGGTAATCATGACAAGTTCTCTATCAGAGATGATTTCACCAATAGTACCCAACTAACCTCTGGTCTCTGAAATCTTCATGAAGAAGGTGGCAACTGTATCAAACTTCATCATCTTGAGATTTTGAAGTTGGTGTCTCAAGACAAGTGCTTTATTGGTGTTGTTACTCTCAAACAACTTATTCAAGGCGTCATACATCTGCTTAGCTATATTCAAGTTGGAGTTGTGAGGGATAAAATGGTCTCTCATAGAATAGATGATAATTTTTCTGGATTTTACATCATTCTTCCTCCATTGTGATTTTTCTGCATCATCAGTTGATTCTGGTACAATTTCTTCAATGCACTTCATTAGTTCACACTCTTCTAGAGTGATGAGCAATCTAGATTTCCAAGAACTGAATTTGGTTGTTCCATCAAGCCTATCTTCCACCAAAATATGATTCACCATGGTTGTTGGAAGAGTGCAGAAATTTTAGCCTGAGTTGCAGTTGCAACAAAACAATCAATTGCAGGAAAGGTACAACGAGTTGTTGTACAAGGTCAATGCATGTGCAATAGTCTTCTTTCAAGAATGCTTCTATGATACCATGTTGGATTTTAATGTTGTTCAATTACATTAAGTTACTTTATAAATTTACTTGAACTGAAGCATAAACCATGAACAATAGCAGCAGTAATAACCAAGATCACAAGAAGAATAACCATGCACAAAGTTTCATATATATAGAACATATGGTGACCATCCATGAAAGGATGTGTCACTTGGATAATAAGTAACTATTTATTTACTAAGTATATTTATATGTTGTATTTTAAACATTATGTCATATATTATATATATATATATATATATGGAAGAATGTATTCCCAATGTTGTCCAAACATCAACAATATGGAGGGCCACAACCTACAAAGTTTTAAGGGCTAGTTATTACTGGCCTAAATTGTTTTCTAATGTAAACATTAAAGTCGGAGCTTGTAGAGAGTGTTATATCTTTGTTGTAAAACATAAAATACCATCTATGCCATTAATACCTATTAAAACTGAAGCACCCTTTAAACAATGGGTTTTAGACTTCATAGGGGAGATTCAACCATCTCTAGCGCTCAACATAAATGGATATTGACCACAACATATTACTTTACCAAATGGGTGGAAGCAATTCCAACCAGGTCCACTACTAATTCTGTGGTGACTAATTTCTTAGAAAATAACATTTTGGCTAGATTTGGGTGCCCTAGAAAAATCATTACTGATAATGCTCAAGTTTTTAAATCCATTGAAATGATTAATTTCTATTATAAATATAATATTGTCCTTGGTCATTCAACTCCATAGTATCCACAAGGAAATGGATTGTATGAATCTTCTAATAAAAGTCCTATGAGAATTATGAAGAAAAAATTAACTGATAATAAAAAGGTTTGACATTCTCATTTGAATTATACTCTCTAAGAAAACAAAATTAGCACAAAGAGATCTATAGGTATGTCTCCTTACCAATTGGTATATGGAATTGATTCAATACTTCCTATTAATTTGGCATTTCCTGTCATGAATTTGTTTTAGGATGTAGGAGAGGAGCCTAATGATTTAACAAGGAGGATCAATCATATTATTGAAGTACAGGAAAGTAGAGAGCAGGTCAATGATAGACTTCAAGAATATCAGTGTTGTGTTGATTTACATTGGAATTTACTTTATTTAGATTGAGAACTCATTTAATGAAAAACAATTTAATTGAAGTCTTCGAGTGATTTTATTTTAGAGAATAATAAATTTCTTCAAACTGATGATTTGTTATAGTTGAAGAAGTTAAGTTTAGTTTGGATTTTGTTTTCTAGTTAATTTGAATAAAATTGGTGACAATGATGTTACTAAATAATACAATGTGGATTGAATAAACAAGATTAAGTCTTTCTTTCTTATTTAATCATATGAATATTTATAGAAATAATAAACATAGTCAATAGAAGAAAATTAAGCATGCTACTTTGACAAGGTTGATGAAAATTTGATTTATTTCTTTCTTTCAATTGAAAAAGTATGTTTAGAATAATCCTTGTAAATTTAGCCTTGATATTAGACCATATATCACTAGTTTTCTCAAGGTTAACCTTTAATTATAAGAAAATTCCAAACTTGTAATTCACCCATGGGAGAAGGTTTATTTAGAATCGAAAGAAAATTAATTACAAAGTATTGTTAAACATGTAGATAGACCTACTATATTTTATATCTAAAACATATATCATTCCATGTGTTTTCTAACACAATGATTTCCCCCACTTCAAATTATCAAAGTAAAAATAAATGACAGATGGTGAAAGGAAATTCAAAAAATATTGATTGCCCCCATCTATTCCAAAGGATATGATGAAAGGAAATTCTTTAAATGATTTCCTTCATCTCAAATAAATAAATCATTCTAATGAAGTGGTGAAAGAAAATTCAGTTTGGGGTATGCAGATAACTTCACCGGAGCTATGGATGCCTCGATGGAAATGAAACAATATCTTTGATGTATGTTCATATTGCTTAAATATCTTAATCAATACTTTGTTATTAGTTCTTTTTCAATGATTTTTATATCCTAATCTGATTGGGTCTAAAATATATATATAATATATATAATCTAAATATTGTTTATAACCTTGAGTTAAGACAAAGTCAGTTAAAGGTCTAATATTTTTGTTAAATTTAGATTGATTATTCTAGACAATTCTTGAGTATATTTTAATAAGGAAATCCTCAATTAGTCTTCCTTGAGATTTATTATCAAGCTTGTTTTTAAATTTCTATATATTGATAGTTTTACTACTTCTATATAGGGTTAAAATTCATGAGAAGAAAGTACCTAGTTAGTTTGATTTTTAGAAATAATGACTCCATTCCCAATAAATAAAGAACAAGGTTTGTTGTTCTTAGTGCCTCACAGAGAGCCACTATCCCTAGATGGAGCCAAATGTTGTAACATAGGTTAAATTCTAGGAAGAATTCATTTTTTTTAGTTTTTGGATCTTACACTAGATGTACTAAGAGATTTGTCCTTAGTTTACATTTTAACTTTAGTATTAAATTATAGTTAGATTAGTGTTAATTTTTTTTAAATTTAGGTTTTATTTTATGTTTGAATAGCTAATATAGTCATATATTAAATTATTGTAAAAATACACGATATATTAGTTATTATATTATTATAATTGTAAATAAAGATTTATAGTTTGAATATTATATATTAATTAGAATTAATTATGTAGTTGTATATTGTATTTTTATAGTTTTAACTTTATAATATTAGTTATTAATAAAGTTTGTTTTTTCTTTGCAGGATCAGATGAGGCAATCTCAAATCGACGATCACAGTCCATTTCACATTTTCAAACTAATCAAAAGTTAGGTGGAGAGGGAAGACATGAAGTTACATTTAACCAAATTCATCCCAGACATGTGTCAGCACAAAGTCTTATCATGTTTTGGCTTGGGACCAATTTAAATCCACTCACCCAAACGCAAAAAAAAATGCAAAGTTTCCATGTATCCAGGGTAAAATGGCAAAGGTAATTTTTTAATTCGTCATTATTCTATTGTCAAAGGTAAAACTTTGAGTGCTCCCAACTCCAGAATTTACTGACGAAGGTTTTCCAGTCATATCTTGAACCATATACCATGTTTAACTGGTAATTTATTCAAATCCTTATCTCCTTTTTATCTGATTTTAGTATGGATTATGAACAAACCAGCTAGTCATGCAAGAATAAACCCCTAATTAACGTAGAAAACAAATGATTTCTCGATAGTTATAAAGATACCTTCGACCTGATACTTTCCTTTGACCTTATATAACTTCACATAACTTCTTTACAGAAATTTAACAATTTCCTTGATCATTATCATGCATGGGAGTCCAACCTGGATAAATTTATCACTACCCAAGTTTACAATTTCCCTTAGTTTGTTTCTTGGTGCATTGCTTCCTATGCCTCTAGTAAAAGAAATATTGATATTAAATATGGTTATGTGTTTTGTAGTATTGATTCACATTCAATCCTTGACATGTTGAAATTATCTGCAGATCCAAATGTTGAAGAGTTAAACATAACAAAGCTTAATAGTCAATATTTAACTTTGAATTCTTAGGATATGATTACCTTTCTACAAACATATTTATGTATATATTTGAGTCCACCAAAAAATGACATCAACATTCAAAGTGATATTTTTCCTCAGATATCTAGACATATAATTTCCATGATAGCCTCTGTCCTAGGGTATGACAGTGATGAAACCATTGATTCATATATTCTTGTTTTTATGAATTCAATTTACCCTACTACCCTTAAGCCCTTAACCAATTTTGATTATGCGAAATTCCTAGCCAACAACATACATATTCAACTGATGGAATTTCAGAATACCCACTATTTTAGATATCATCCATATTTGGTTCACTTATTCATGTATTCTCAATCTTTAATATTTCAACACCTATAGTTGGAGATAGAGGATGTAATGGGTAATCCAAACTCAATCATTCACTAGACTTCAATAATTAGGAAGAAAGTATAGGATCCTCAGTTTTATGACTTTGTAAATATATTCATGTCTCAAGCATATGAAATCATTTGCTTCCAATCCCCTCCTAGAATTTTCCCAGAAATTCATAGAATGTTGCAATTAATCAAAGATAAGAGAACATGTGACTGTTTTTTATCTGAAAATCATACTGTCATCAAGGTATATGGATATGAACTACAACCTTACCTAGTTCCTAAGTTCCTTACCTGGAGAGTCTTCTCATTAGAATTTATTAGAAAATGTTTAAAATATGATCATGTTAATTTCTTTGCTAACAATAAGAAAACTTCTTTCAAATTGAAGAATGAAGTAGTCCCTTTTGTTGTCAAAGATAAGTCAACATTGCAGGAAGTAGAGGAACATCTAAAGAAAATGGATCTTGATCTTGCAGAGAGATGGAATTATGATCCGCATTGTGTAATCTAAACTAGAAGGAATAAATATGGTTTACTTCCCTATCCACATCAATCAAAGTCCTATATTGAGAAGCTAACGAATATTGAAAGCTGGGAGGATGTACATAGGATATTGGAGAAACAACAACAACAAGTTCCAACACAACAGGATAAACCAATATCACAAAAAACTTCCATTCCAGTTATACCATCTCCTTTACATTTTAAAAAGACACATAGAAGGAAGATGTCAGGGTCAACACAATCAATGCTAGATTTAAATTCTAGTGTTGCAAAGAAACTGAAAGTAGAAGGATTAAGAGAAGAAGAAGATATAGACCTGCAGCCTAAAGCAGAGTATTCCAAAACAGAGCAACTGATGATGATTGAGGTGGTGTGAACATTCAAAGAACACTTATCTAGCTAGTATTATGTTTAGTCCATGAAAATTGATAGTGAACCTTTCAAGAGGTTTATGGAAATTAAATAGAAAGGGGTAGAATTTAAAATGGATATTTTCTCGAGAATTTATGACACAGATACTTCACATTCCAGAATGCTTTTTTCTATTGATTTTGAAAATGGGAAATTAATAATATCAATATTGGACACAAAAGAAAATAAGAGAACTAATATCACTCTAAACTTGAATGCCCTCAATCCCATTGATAAAATGGAATTACACAGATAGACATGTGACATGGTTAGAAGAGACATCATGATAGGTACTATAGGGATGAATAAGTTACAGATAATGAAGGACACAATTGCAGGTTAGCCGAAGTATGAAAAACTAGGAAATGAAATAAAAAAGAACAATATTAAAGAGATAGAACAATGGGTGGTAGAGCTAGGGGAATATCCAAAGGATGTAGCATTTGTACAAGATTTAATTTCCACAAGGGACAAAGAAATTCAAGTATTAAATAAAAAACTCAAAATCCCTGGTGTAGATCATGTGAAAACACCCGAATTACAAGCTATGCAATAGGAAAAAGATACATTGGTCACAAAAATGGCCTAGATGAATGACCAATTGGAAATTATGAAAGACAAATTGAACTCTTAAAGAGAGGAAACTCTTCATATCATTCAACATATTTTTCAGCTGAACTATCCAAATCCTTATCATCCATTGACCAAAAAGGAGTTGAAATTAAGAAACTAAAGAAAACAATTGATACTTTACAAGATCAAGCCAAAGAAAATGATAAATTTATTAGTGAATATCATAGGTTAAAATCCAATTTAATAGCTGAAATTGAGAAACTAAAGCACAAAAAGGAAGGTAAATCTTATCTAATTGGAGCAAGACATCTAATCTAGGATCATATTATAATATAAGTAGGTAAAATCTGGGAATGCTTCAAAGTTGTAGATGAGGAAAATAGATTAATAGATTAAGATGAAAACGTTTTGCAACAAGCTTTGCTGGATTTGGGAAACAGTCCTCAACTAGCTAGTCGGATGATCAAGTTTTTAAATACTCATTCCAGATATGCCTGGATGTCAAAAGAAATCAATAGTACTCATACAATTATGGAGATTGAAAGGATCTTTACCAAAATAATCTTATTCAACAGACTCAAAACAAATTCATAATGCTAAGGAAAAATGTAGATGCCTTCAATGAAAGATTTAAAAAATTGCTAAATATGGGTTTACCAACTATCTAGGGTGAAAAGGGTAAACTTCTTTCTTTTGAATCATATAGGAAAAAAATTTTCAAGGTTAGAGGAGATGATAAAAAGTTCAATAAAATATCATATATGTTAAGTGGGAAACCTATTATGGACATGTTGGTTGATGATTTTTATGTTTTATGTCAAGTGAAAGAGTTGTTTGTTGTTACTCCTACGTATGAAAAGTATAGATATTTGGATATTGCATTCATGAAAATGAAGTCATTTCCCTACCCATCAAATGAGATGTGACATTTGCTTCTTCAACTTATCAATGAAAAGTTGGTTCCAACATATTCAACAAAGTCAACTAAAATTCAAAGAATCATTCTATTCTCGAATGAATATCATCTTATTTTGTAATGGTTGATTTTATTGATGTAAATTAAAGGCTGAAAGATAGATTTTCCAACCAATTTTGGTTGTATAATTTTTTGTATTTAAAACAAGGAAAACTCAATGTAATCGAGGATGGATTTTTGAACTGGATACCTATTGGAAGTCTTAATAAAAATTAGTTTTGCAAGCGGTAAAGGATTCTTGGTTTTGATCTTTGGCATATGTAATCCTTCTCAGTAATTTGTTATTCTTGTTTTTCATCATTTCTTTCAAATGGACATGCGTTGGTAATCAAGAAAATTTAGTACGGCCACTATTGTCTACTTCAGCCACTAGTTAAGGTTAAATATTTCATTTATTCAATTGTAAGTTAAAATCATGACTTGTTTATTTAATTTTTTTATTTTTTTTTATGTTTTGAAATCTAATCTCACATGAACAAATAAAGCTCATTTATATTTATCTGTTTTTTCTTCTATCATAGATAATTTTGATATTTATCTTTAGATATATCATTTTTATCTTTGATTATGTTTTCCCACTATTCTTCCAATGATAATTTAAATTATGCCAAAGAATTAAGATCTAAGCCCTTTACGGTTTGACTATTAATAAAATTGAATGATCATAAAATTTCACTGTCAAAACCAGTATTAGATCCTCTGTTCGTTGAACATATTTTAAA
>JZKD02S1663569.1:112217-127469 GCA_000966675.3 Picea glauca
TTCGAAACTGGAGTTGTTCCAGGCATCAAATTTATAGAAAAATTGATGTCCCTCCTCGGAGGTAGTCCAGGTACCTCCTGAAATACATCCTTGAAATCCTTGATTACTTCATGATCTTCCAGATTCGATACTACACCTAGAAATGCTTCTTCCACCCGAGTTGCATATAATTGACAGCCTTTCCAGTAACATTTCTTCAGCTGCATGGCTGAGATTTCCCTCACAACCACGGCTCTGGGAATTCCTTGGATTGTTACCAGATTTCCCTCTTCATCCAGACATGTAAATCTCTTGTTACAACAATCCAGAAGGGCATGGTGTTGGTCCAACCAGTCCATCCCAATTAAGAAATCGTATGAGCCTAAAGGCAGAATGTTCAATTCAGCCTTAGTGCTCATTCCTTTCATGTCCACTGAACAGGACTTAACCAATTCAGTGACCTTCCTCTTGGTCCCTGTGGCCAACTTCACTAACCAAGACTTCTCATGTTGGTTCCTCATTAGATGAAACCTTTCCACCACTCTATGATCTACATAACTATGGCTAGCCCCTGAATCAATTAAATTAACAAGTGGTCAGTTGTTGATCGTACCTTCCACCTCAATCATGTGCGATTGAAATTTTTCTTGCTTATTGTCTAGGGCTATGTATATCCTCATCATTCTACTACCCATATCCTCCACTGTTTCATCTTGCTGAACAGTATGGACAATTCTTTCTTTTTCTTTTCTGTGGGGGCAGTCTCTGTACCTATGATTCCCTTTACAACCCCAACACTCCATACGTGGCGGTCTTAGCACCTGCTCACTCCCTTCAACTTTCCTAGGGTCTCTAAAGGATGAATGTTCCCCAGGGCCATTCTTGAAAAAGGGAGGCATGTTTCCCTTCTTCCTCTATTCTTTCTTAAACCTCTTCTCGTCATCCCAAGCCTTCTGAAAGGTAGGCTTTTCTCTTTGTTGTTCGTATAAGCATTTCTCCCTTCTTATTGTTTCTTCCATAGTCTTAGGATCATCATATTGAATCTTGTCACCCATGTAAGGTGGAAGTCCACTCAGATACCTATGAATATTGACAGCCTCATCTTTGATGAATGGAACATACTTCAGTAGTTCCAGAAAACTTCGTTCATACTCATCAATAGTCATGTTGCCTAGCTTGAGTTCGAAAAAATCCTTCATATTTATGTCATAGTATCTTTTAGTCAGGTATTTCTTCTCGAAATACCTCTTAAATTCCTTCCAAGTGACCTATTTCTCTCTGATGTGTTGCACCTGCACAAACTGATCCCACCACACGGATGATTTTCCTTTCAATTGGTACATTGCAATTCTCCTTCTGCATGGGCGGAATAATTCTGCAATTGGAAGTATTTCTTCATGCCAAGAAACCATGTCTTGACATATTCCTCATTCTTATGTTCTCCATCGAATGTTGGAGGCTTAATTTTGTTCATCTCCCCTTTCAATTCCTCCTTTCCATATTTTTGATGTTTTCTTGTAGGGGATGGGCTTAAACTACTGTGTGTCTCCCTGTCAGAATGTCTTTGGGAGTGACTAAGATGTCGGCTACCACTCCTTGACCTACTTCTTCTCCCATGGGTTCTGCGACTCTTTGTCGTACTTGAGTCTATTCCCTTCTTGAGTTTCTTCTCTATTCTTTCCAGGCTCTTCAAAAATTTTAAGTTTAATTCACCCTGTCGATCCTTGACTTTCATGAGCTTTCGGTTATCAGCTCGGTGAGCCTTGGACTCTCTTTGCAATCCTTCAATGATTTTCATTATGTGTCCTTACTTGTCCTTCTCTTTTCCATGCCTATTGGAGTTCGACCCTTCGACTCCCAGGTTAACATCCTTTCCTTCCTGTTCGTCTTCTATTTCAGGGGTAATCTGCACCTTTCCCCACTCCATACTCGACGTTGGTTAACTGGAGTCCTGACCTCCGTTGAACTCTGCACACACACTATGCAATTAAATTCAAACTTTGTCAGGCTATTAAACCTTCAGGAACAATCCACAACATTTATAACTAATACGAACAAGAACACAAGACATTTTGATTCCAATGGGTTTTATGAGCTCTCGTTCAGCTCTGCACTTTTGGGTTTTTTTTTTTTTAAACTTCAGTTTTTTGGGACTTTCGGGCCTTTCCGGTTTTTGGTACCAAGACTTCATTACGCAGTGACTCCCAACCTCTTGTTACTCCTATCCCCAAAATCCGATACATGGTTTCTTATACGTGATCCAATGATACTCGACAAGCTAGATCTAATGGTCCATATCCTTTCGAGGTTTTGGGCTTCCAAACACCGATGCGCTCTAACTCCCATTAGCCCTCTAGGCTAGACTTGTGGTTCACACAAACTCCCCTTATATGACCACAGTCATACCTCCTATCGGGGTTTCAAACTTTCCAATGTTGAAACACATATGTCCTCAGGATTCGCAATTCCCCGAACCCCGATTTCTCGATGGATGACTCTCCTTCTGGAACTTTCCCGAATGCCTCGATCTCGGCCATGCATCCCCAAGAATGGACGATCCTCACTGCTTCTCGCTATTTCTCAATTTCACGATTTCAAATGCTTCGGGTGCCTTGTCTTCAAGATTCGCGAAACATTGAACCCCGATATGTCGATGGGCTCCCAATCGCGCCCACGTGTCCCAACTGACGGATGGCTCGGATCCAATCTTGGGATTTTGTAACTTGCGATTCCCTGATGACAAAGTTCTATGTCAACTCAAAACCCCACTAGCCGATATACTGATGGGTCACTCAATCTCCATCGTGTGTCCCCACAAACAGATGGCTCAAATCGTTCCCGACACTTTTACCATGAAAATTCCCGACCTTCTGTCATCGTGACTCCCGATTTCATGAATGCAAATATTCTGATATTTCGACATGTGAAATGCCAACGGGCTCTTTATTATTGCCACCTGTCCCTTCGAGAAGGACGGTCCTGACTAATTCAAGATTTTGCGTATCATGATTTTCACACTCTTGTGCAATATCCAAAGGGCTTTAAACCCCGTGCACACTTTTCAGATATGACGGTCACCAGGGTTCTCCTTCCCTCCAGAACAGATCCTAGAGCTCCTACACCACCAGTGTGGAGTCCTCTCTCCCTATGGACTGATACCACACTGGCTGCAGTTTCATAACGCCGCTATACCTCCTAATCTTTAAAACTTGTCAAGTAACTCCTTGACATTTTGAAGCAAACCAGGGTATGAAATTGGCCTTCCAGACCCAATTTCCCTTCACATTCTCGGTCTAAACACCACTCCACTGGCCCATCTAGGCTCAATGTCGAAACCTTGGCTCTGATACCAAACTGTAGCACACCTTTTCTGCTACTAAGGTTTAGTCACTCTTAAAAGAAGACTATAACACCACTTTGTACATAACTCATACAGATGTTATTTAACCTACATGCATTTAAACCATAAACAAATTCAACACAGAGTATTCATATGAATTACTGCCATAATCAACAAGAAATTAGATTTTCATATTAATTCATATACACAGCAGAAAACATGATACATAAGCAGCACAATCAGACAAAACATGATTAAAGCATAATCAGATACTTATCTTTATCAATGGTAGATTCCACCAACCAAGTGCAGGCCTTCCACGAACCTCCCAACCTTAGACCACACTGTTCATCAGCTCAGTAGTGGGTCACCCCCAAGCTGGGACTAAGCTCCACCCCAAGACAAGGAATACTAGGCTAGCTGAGGTTACAGGGAAAACAACACACAACCACAAGGAAGGAATTATCTCCCAGGAACCTCCCATTCTCACTGCCCACAGTCCCCCATTCCCCACATGCTTTTTCCACCCCAGGAGAATACACCTTCTCTATCACCTAGACAGTCCTTCAGTTGCTAATCTCCCTTGCCTTGGGTTACAGGAACATGCCACACCAGAAGTCTCTGGGATCTGTGGAAACTGCAGGGTTCCTTCCAGGAGTCCTCTCCTTCCTCCACGCACTCTCTCACCTGGAGAGAATCGCTCACAGGACAACAACCTGTTCTACCAACCTCAATCACCTCTCTCACCTGGAGAGATCGTTGTACCACTGACCAACAAGACCCCATGCAGTCCAGCACTGCATGGTCACAACATCCCATGGGGAAAACAGACACGGGCTTTCCAACAGGTTCAACAATGGCAGGTCATTTCTTATTTCCCAATCCGCCAACACAGGATAGACTCACGCTCTAGTTGTCGGGGATGCTTGACAAACAATCCACGTAGGGGTCAACACAGGTTCGAACTGTTCAGACAGGGGATGTACCGGATATCCCGGAACAAACACAGATACATGCCTTTTCGGTTCAGAGGATGCACGAGGGTTTCTCTGCAGGAGTCAGACCAGTTCACCTTCTGGTAGTCCGAGGGTCGAATGGAGGAGGAGGAACCTTTCTCATGGCTCACCCTGGCCGTTTATTTGCATGCATCAGGGTTGACATGTGTCACCCATGGAACTGCATGCATTCCACCAGCACGCATCACCCTTGTACATCCTCCCTTGCCAAAACTTAGGATAAAACAAAAAATGCACATGTCTTTTGGAATAATATTAAAATATTATTCCCAGGCTTAAGCCCCCTAGGCTTGGCCCCCATGCTTAACACTTAGTCCCTTTCCCACCTTCTAGCCCCTAATTCCTTGACCACTCTATGGATGCTCACTTTTGCATACATACAAGTACACCAACAAGCTCCTGGCCTTCAACACTTAGGCTCCCTGGCCTATAAAACATAATCACAATTCCTTTCATAACTTGGTTTACAATGGGGCTCGTCCTTGGGGACACTACATTTCCTGCTCCTCAGACCTTAAGGGAATAAATATTCTTTCCTTCTCCTGCAGATGGAGAATTACGAGGCCCTCTTAGTGCTCAGTCTACTTAAGCCACCTATTGCTGAGTATTTCTGGGTATTCAATAACCCTGTGAATACGCTCAATGCCCACTTGGCAAAGCCTCTTACGGAACTTCTCAGAGCTTCTTCCTTCTTCTAAACTCAACCGAATCCCTTTCATGCACTTAAAGTACTTACTCCATGCCCACCTGGCAGAGTATCAATAATCCTTCGTGATTCTTGCTTCTTACAAACTCACAACAGAGTTCCCTAGTGCATCACTATGCATATGCTCAATGCCCACTTGGAAAAGCTCTTGCAGAACTCCTTAAAGGTTCTGACTTCAATTTGAACTCACAGTAGAGTTCTTCCTCAACACTCTGTGCCTGTGTTCAATGCCCACTTGGCAGAGCTTTATAGAACTGAAAGAGAGTTTCTGTTTGCAACTGTGTCTCTCCTACACAACCTTGCCTCCAAGGTATTCAACAACCTTGAGGTATTCCTCTGAGTTGTTGATTTCAACTTCTGTGCCCACCTGGCATGCCTCTGTTTGAATCTGCAAAGTTCATAAATGAACCCTCTATGCACAGCTATCAAAACCCGTAGCGTTCTGTCACGCCCTAATTGTGTGAAGCCTCAAAGACCTCTCAATCCTAAAACCAAACCAACTCCTGCAAGTGCATAAACATAACGTACATTCACAGCATATAAAGAACACTTACAGACATTCATTCAACACAAAAAGATGCAGGAAACTATTGTTTATATTAAAATGGCAGATGTCTATTTACAATGGTGTTCCTGAGCATGGACTTCAACAAAGTCTTGGCTCCTTCTCTATGCACACTCAACTCTCCCTTTACAAAATGAGACACATTCAATCTTTTACCTGAGGGGCTCCTCAAGCTCTTCCCTCCAATCTACCTACCCTATTCAATTACATTGAATGGGTTGTCTAGTCCGAAATCCTGATCTAGATATTATCCTTACAAAACATTTAAAAGCCTAATTACTTCTACGCCTGTGCAAAGCATGACTTCCCATCTCAACAGCTTAAACATTTAATTACATTCAATTTTAAATAAAAAATGAGGGTTGCGCCTCTCTTCAACTTTGAATGCATGCACTTGACGTGGCTGGTTGGATTGTTGGCTGATGTGAGATGATGCTCCTGCATCATACTCGTCAACTGCAAAATTAATGAGCTCCTGCTCATGAGCTTCCCCTCTCATCTATTGAAATCCTCCTGGATCCTAGACGAATTTCTGGAGCTGTTCATCTACTCCATCTCCCTGCTACTGATGTTGCTTCTGGTTTGTTGTCGTTGTTGCTTCTTCTTCTTCTCTTCTGCTCATATTGTCCTCGCTGGTAGTTTCTACTGACTCTACCATCAACCTTCTGATCTTCTCGATGACTTCATCCAGCTGGTCCAGTGGCTGGCCCTATTCATGCAGTTTCTCCAGCTGCAAAAATTTTCTGCAATTGGGTAGATCACTGTGATCTCCCATGCCTTCTTCATCTTCATCTTTTTCTTTTGTGGCCTTAACTTTCCACCTTGATACAAATTTCATCTCTACAGTCTTCTCTCGACTGACTGGTTGTTTAGTCACCTTCTCTGACAATTGTTCTTCTGTCAGTCCTCTTTCTAGCCCTGGATTGTTCAGCCAATCCTCCAACATCTTCAGCTCCATCTCCCATGGAGTGATTAATCTTCCTGCCTTCTCTTTGGCTTCTTCTGCTACCAACTTCAGTGCTACAACTTCTTTCTTTTCGGCTTCTTGGCTGAAAGCATTGAGCCATTCCTCGGAATGCTCATTCTCTTCTTTTTCTTGGGCAGCTTCAAATATCTACTCCAATTCCTTTTTGATAGTCTCAGCTAGTTGTTCTTCTGTTGTTGCTACACCTGCAACATAGATTTTTGCCTCCTCTTGGGAAAATGGTAGGAATACCTGAATTCTCCCAATCATTAGAAGGTCCCTCATCTTCTCCTCTTCTGTCAACTTCACCTACTGATCCAAATCTATCTCTAAATTTATGAGACCCTCAGATAGTCTCATATGCTTATCCCTACCCACCTGGAAATATGGGATGTCTCTGCTGCCCTCTTGGAAATCTATGGAATCAAATGGCCCCATCTCTATTCCCCCGCCCACCTGGAAATATGGAAACCTTTTGCTGCCCTCCTGGTAGCCTATGAGATCCCGCAGCGATCTCAACCCTTTTCCCACCTGGCAATTGGGAATGTCTTTTCTACCCTCCTGGCATTTCTTAAGATCTTCAGTCGATCCCATTTCATTCTCTTCACCGAGAATTCCCCCAGTCTCTGGTTCACATATCTGAACCCTTTTTTATAGTCTGTTGAGGTTTTCAGCAGGCCTCAACCACCATTTTAACAACTTACACTATGTTTTAGCCATCTCGTTGTCCCTTTGCCCTGCTGGAAAATCTGCTATTCACTCCTGAAAATCCAAGTGCTTCAGCCTCTTCCTACAGTCCTACTAACTGTCTTCTTGATTGTTTCCTACCCGTGAACAATCACCACAGAGTCTCCAGTGCTCTATCTTCTTTTACTTTCTCTTTCTATCTGCAATATACAAACAGAATCTAAGGCTTTGATACCACTTGATGCAGACACACTCTCTCACACACTCTATGTCCACTCACAGGATCGTTCATTCAATCCCCAAGCTGAATTAGCTCTTTCGATTCCCTACTGTAATATCTATTAAAACCCGATCCACAGGTCCTTCTTGTCCTTCCATGGCCTTTACACATGCCTGTGACTTTCCCTAAAATAATTTCGAGTTTCGGGACTTTCTATTTCCTGATGTCATAAGAACCACTGTCCCTGCGATCTCTCGATCATCGAAATGCCAATTTGCCTAAATGGATTTAACTTTAGTTAGCCCCCTAGGCTATACCTTTGGTCCACATGACCTCCCCTTATATGACCGTAGTCCTATGTCGGGGTTTATCTACATGAGAGCCCGACCTCTTGTCTTCTGGACTCTCGAAATACTGATCTTCGAGATGCTGAAATGGCACTCCCCGACTTCCTCTTTCCTCTTCGCGATTTTGGGCTTTGAAACACCAAAATGCTGAAGCTCTTTTCCTCGGAATCCCCGAAGTTCTGATTCCCTAAACTCCGATATGACAGTTTCTTGGAAACCCCTTTCAGGATTTTGCGTTTTGGGTTCTCTCGATGCAAGAATCCTCCTCATTGTTTTTCCTTCACACTCTCAACCTCTGATGTGTCGAAGTGATGTCAATCTCTGCCATGTGTCCCAAATGGATGGACAACTCTAATGTGTTTCAGGGTTTTCTCCCTGGAGATTCCCGATCTATAGTCTTTGAGACTTCCAATATCCCGAACGCTGATATCCGGATGCGCCAATACCTTTCAGGACTTTCACCCTCTTGTTCACAAAGTTTAAACCTTGTGTAGCTCCTGTTAGATCCAACAATTGACGATAATTGGATGAAGATCCAATGGTCCATATCCTTTCTCCTGTGCACTCCTCTGTTACACTGCCTCCTGGACGTGAAATCTTCTCAACGGTCTAGATCTCTCCAGCTAGATCCAAAGGTAGTTATTTCTCCTCCTGAGCTTCTACATGTTCTTCCCAGACTTGGAAGAATTTCAATTTCTCAAAGGCCTCAACCTTTGCTTCGTCCTTGTGATCTCTTGCGAACTCCGTGCGTAAAAGCACTCACCTTTGTGTATGAAAACATGGTTCCTCCTGAGCTTTAGAAAACTCTTAACTCTTCTCAAGAGTTCTCTGGCCTCCACACTCCTTGTAGCTACGGCTTCATGCACTTCCTCCTGATAGTTTATCCTTCTTTTGAATCCTCGAAGGATTCTTTAACTCCTGTGCCCCTACAGGGTCTCTACGCACATAAAGCGCTATCTCTCTAAGATTTTCTTCTCAAATCCTCAAAGGATTCTAACGTCTGCACTCCTGTAGAGTCTTCACACACACACAAAGGTGTTATCTCTTCTGATCTTTCCTACTCCTCACACCTTAAGGGAATAAATATTCTTTCCTTCTCCTGTAGATGGAGAATTACAAGGCCCTCCTGGCGCTCAGTCTACTCAAGCCACCTATTGTTGAGTATTTCCGGGTATTCAATAACCCTGCAAATACGCTCAATGCCCACTTGGCAGAGCCTCTTATGAAACTCCTCAGAGCTTCCACCTTCTTCTAAACTCAACCGAATCCCTTTCGTGCACTTACCGTACTTACTCCCTGCCCACCTAGTAAAGTATCAATAATCCTACGTGATTCTTGCTTCTTACGAACACATAGCAGAGTTCCCTAGTGCATCACTATGCATATGCTCAATGCCCACTTGGCAAAGCTCTTGAAAAACTCCTTAGAGGTTCTGACTTCAGTTTGAACTCACAATAGAGTTCTTCCTCAGCACTCTGTGCCTATTCTCAATGCCCACTTGGAAGAGATTTACAGCACTCAAAGAGAGTTTCTGTCTGCAAACTATGTCTCTCGTACACAACCTTTCCTCCAAGGTATTCAACAACCTTGAGGACTTCCTCTGAGTTGTTGATTTCAACTTCTGTGCCCACCTGGCATGCCTCTGTCTAACTCCGCAAAGTTCAGAAATGCACCCTCTATGCATGGCTATCAAAACCCGCAACGTTCTATCACACCCTAATTGTGTGAAGCCTCAAAGACCTCTCAAGCCTGAAACAAAACCAACTCATGCAAATGCATAAAAATAACGTACATTCACAGCATATAAAGAACACTTACAGACATTCATTCAACATAGAAAGATGCAGGAAAAATGTTATTTTTATTAAAATGGCAAATGCCTGTTTACAATGGTGTTCCTAAGCATGGACTTCAACAGAGTCTCGGCTCCTTCTCTATGCACACTCAACTCTCCCTTTACAAGATGAGACCCATTTGATATTTTACCTGAGATGCTACTCAAGCTCTTCCCTCCAATGTACCTACCCTATTCAATTACATTGAATGTGTTGTCTAGTCCACAATCCCGATCTAGATCTTAGCCTTACAAAACATTTAAAAGCCTAATTACTTCTACGCCTATGCAAAGCATGGCTTCCCAGCTCAACATCTTAAACATTAAATTACATTCAATTTTAAATAAAAAACGAGGGTTGTGCCTCTCTTCAGCTTTGAATGCATGCGCTTGACGTGGCTGGTTGGCTGGCTGGATGACATGAGATGATGCTCCTGCATCACAAATCATGAAAATCAATGCACATGCAAATGCTACCGTGTTTTTGGTTTACATGGACTGGGTTGGATATCCAGTTTTCTTTCAAGCAAGCCTAGTTCAAATCATGAAAATCACTACACACATGAATGGTGCCATGTTTTTTTGTATAAGTAGGTTGGGTACCCATGAGGTATATGAAATTGGGTAAATGGATTTTACTTTATGAACTTTATATATCTCTTATTTGATGGACATGTCTTTTAAGGGGTGTGCAGATCTTTGTTTCTATTAGATAAGGGGTATGTCGATCCATGTGTTGATGCAATGCTCAATGATGGTGAAATACAGGTTAGGATATTTTAAACAATACCAATTAAATATGTTGTAAAACTATTGGAAATATATTTTCATTAGAATATTTCTTTAGGGGGGTATGCATCTCCTAAGAGAATGTTATCAATAACACGAAGTGTAACAAAGATATCCACTTTGATAGTGGGTGAAATGTTAGCCATATTTTCTTCCTTAAATGCATCAGGGATTTTTATGGGATGTTTAATCAAATCAACATGACTAAGAGGGATAGAACATGTGTCCTTGATTTTGAATTATCTAGGTAAGGTAGTTGGGCTACATGCATCCTACAAGAGAAAAAATAATCTATGACACATTGCATCCCAAGAATAGTAGGGATCATGCATGGCCTCTAGTATGTCTTCATCTAAATGGAAAATGGGGGTTGTAGAGGATAGGTCATTATAGGATGACGAGGCTTGTGGGTGTGATTTTTTTCTTCCATCTATGTCACATGTACATGATAAATCATTAACCATGGAGGGTGTTATCACCCCATAATTTATGGGAATCATATTATGACTTGGACATTATCTGTATCTGGTGATTTGGTTCACAAATGATATTGCATTCTTCAAATAATTTGTAAAAAGAAAAAGAAAAAGAAAAAGAAAAAAGAAAAAGAAAAAAGAAAAAAGAAAAAAGAAAGAAAAAGAAAAGAGGGCTGAAAAGAATTGAAGCAAAGGCCCCATGTAATAATAGCAACTTGGTCATACCTTTCAAGCATGACCAAGTTATTTTAAATTTTCAATGCTGATAGGTTAGTAAATAAATCTGATCAGACCATCTAATCCTGATCAGGTAGCCCCTAGAAAGAATAAAATCTTGACCCAACTGTTTAATCTGGGTTAATTGCCTTGTGACAGTAGGTTAGGACATAGGTTAATTTCCTCGTTTCCCTTGCCCAAGTGAAGCCAGAATGATAAAGATGTTACCCTATGACTCCAATGCCTAAATGCAATTGAATTGATGTCCCCCTTGGTGGTGTATATGAGAAATATCGAAAGAAAACCCATGAAAACGCCCTTATCCTAAGTTTTTCTACATATGACATTTTCCGCCCCCTACCTATGTCTCATGCACTTTTCAAAGGCCCAGATCGCGACGCTCAAATCAACGGTCCTTATAGAATTCCGGACCCCCCCGTCCGTTCTTCTTTTAACCAAAGGGGGGGGGTCCGAAGTCATCGATAATTTTTGCACAGATCTGGACGGTCTAGAATGGAGCGTGCAGATCCACAGTCTACATTGAAAGTTGGACCCCCCCGTCCATTCTGCTTTTAACGGGGGGGGGTCCGATGTGGGATATAACGCAGGCGCAGATCTGAACGGCTCTAAGCGGTGCACTTAAATCAACGATCCACAATGAAATTCGGACCCCCCCCTCCGTTCTGCCTTTAATGGAGGAGGGGGGGGTCCGAGATTGGTGTTAAAAAGCTAGCAGAGATCTGCGGTCAGAAATCCAGCGCGCAGATCAACGGTTCGTGGTGATTTCTGGACCCCCCTTGGTATTATATCTTTAATCAAAGCGGGGGGGTCCGGGAATGAATCTTCCTCACATCGGGCCCCCTGTTACATGTGTCGTTGCCCTATTGGTTCACGAGTCCCATCCTCCACATGTTGTCTGACACTCCATTCCCCCTGGACGCCATCCTCCACTGAGCCCACTTGTCCCACTTGCGTCTGGATCTGAGTCCCATCCCGTTATTACTGCCAGCCCCTGGTGTCAGCGCCATAACACCCTCCACTCATGAACAACCCCCTTTGACGAATTTACCCCTAATCACAAACCTCCACGTCAGTCGTCCGTATATGTTGTTCACCATCACCTACCATATCACCCCAAGTGGCCGATTATACATTAATGACTGGATAAAATGCCCGTTGTCATGCTGACCGTTTTCCCGCGTCCGACCGACCCAGTTTTGAATAAAAACACTGTTGTGCCCATTTTCACTCGTTATTCGTCCCTCGCGCCAGAAACCAACCATCGCACTAGAGAACCTATCTATCCTATTTCCATTGCCTCCCCGTCGTTTTCCCTCCACCACCAGTAGACCCCAATAACATTATTTGTTGCAGGTACAGTTGCTGAGATGGCGTCTAAAACGAGGCCAGCCGAAGAAGAAGAGAATCCATTCGTCCCTCCTTTGGTTGATCTTGATAAAATCCCTCTGGTAGACAAGGACCGCTTGATAGTGGACACAGCATGCAGCTTTGATTTCTTTGATCTACAATCATGGCTCCGAGAAGTTTTCTTAGATCAGAGCGACAAGATTGGGCTCTGGGAGTCCAATCTGCCCCTATATCTGTTCCCCCAGGTCCACCATTTCCCATAGTTTGCCCTCAAGTTCCAAGCTCACTACGTCCCCAAATAGAAAGCCATTGTTTCCTCATTAGGGAATGTCCTTTTCTTCATTACCCCAGAGGATATTGACCAAATGATGCAGATAACCCGCCCGGAGTCTGTGACCCCATTTAACCTAGAAATCCTCACCGAGCTCTACCAGAAGATGACTTTCCCGCAAAGAGCTCAGATTTTCGAGCTTTTTTCTCTCCCTTCCTCTCCAATCCCGACCACCAATCCCCCCTATTCTTCTTCCATATTTTCCATCAAAGGGAATCAGATTATTTCGGCTGTGTGCGCTCTACTTGGATACTATTCCGACCAATGGATGGACGAACCCATCATGGGTTTCCTTTCCATTTTCTCAAATGATGAAAAGCCAACCACTCAATTCGACTACAATACTTTTTTGGCAAGTAACATCCATGAGAAGTTCATGAATTTCACCACTGAGGGCATGTTCAGGTATTCATCTATTATGGCCTACATGTTCTTATAAATTCAAGTAGACAGCTTCAACTTCTCCCTGCAGAAGATGGACTCTGACGGGAAGCCACAGCCAGTCACAGCGTGGACATCCCTTCTAAAGTGAAATTCAGTCGAGTATGATTTCACCGCATTCATTGACCAGTTCTACCACCCTGTGGTAAGTATGTTGAGTGGCGTGCCTGAGCCACGAGTAAATGAAGAAGTCTGGAGAGTTGTGCATCTCTCAGAAAGTGCAAAGACGGGAGACTGGTACTTGTACCAGAATCACTCCGAAATCTGAGTCTATGGGTGCGAGTTGGCACTATACAAGCTTCCAAGATATATACCGGTAAGATTTTTCTCACTAGAATACATTAGGCAAATTATGAATTCTGATGATATTCACTTTGTTTCCCTCAAAAAGAAGCAACAGTTGCGGCTCAAAGGGCAGATAGGTTCATTTATCTGCAATAATAGAAACATCGGTGATGAAGCAGACAAATTATTGAGGGAAATGAAATTTCCAACTAGTTTCGCCTGGCACTACGACCCTTATGGAATCATTTCTGAGATGAGACTCAAACAAAAGACTGGCCCATATGCGCATGAGCCCAGGCCCGAAATCAAAAAATTTGCCAATCAAACTGAATGGGAGCCTGATACATTGGAGGATGTGGAACCCGTGGTCAGGGAAGAACAACAGGGGCCCTCAACAAGTGCGCTCCCCGCTACCACGCCACAGATCCTCAAGGAAAAGAGGCCCCGACAGGAGTCATCTCCTCCTGTAATAGAGCTATCAACGAAGGAATTTCAAATTCACTCCAAAAAGTTGAAGACCATCTCAACGACCGACACAACACCAGAAGCTGCCATGTTGACTACTACAGTGACCACTACGGGGGCCAAGCAATTCCCTTCACTTTTTGGCTTTGGTCAGCTTAAAGAAGTAACAGTAAAATCCAGGGATTCTCCTTTGGATACCCCACCAAGCGAGACGGGGCCCAAGTTGGTCATTTTCGAAAAATACGACATGATCAAGAAGAGGAACCAGTCGCTCACCAGAAGCGCTTATGCGCAATTCCAGAAGCAGTCCTCCACAGCCCAGCACAGGTTACTCTCGGCATTCGATACAGAAAAGGGAAAGATGCATATGGCGTACCTCCATGCACTAGGGCCAGATCCCAAGGTTATATATAATTACAAGAGGGCCACGTTTGAATTCCAAGCAAAAGATGTGCATCCGGCCGATCAAATGGATATGCATAAGCAAACTGGGGAAATGATTTCCCACACTTTAGCCCGAGTTGCAACTTCTGCGGCAAAGTATCGGACAGCGTTGAGCAACACCCAGACCCAACTGAAGCTAGAGAATATGTCTTCCTTCATGAAATACAACAAGATAAAGACTCTCGAGGAGCTGGTCCTCAAGATCGGCTATGACCCGGAGAATGTCAAGGCTGTCGAAGAAATGATCAAAAAGAAGAATGCTGACATCGCCGCACTGAGAAAGCAGGTAAAGCTCCCTCCAACAGAGGATCCAAAGACTAAAGAAATAGCAGAAAGAGAAGGTGAAAAGGATGAGATGCTGAGGTTACTCATGGAACATAGTGCACAGTTAAGGGAGATGGAGGACGAGATGGAAAAACTGTTAAAGGAGAAGGAATAGACGAAGACATTGGAGGGCATCACCTTAAGTGCTATTCCTATTGCAGGATTGAGCACAGCAACAGCGTCATCAGTTCCATCCGCAACTACAGAGCAAGTACCAGAAGGCACCATAGACCTGGCCAAGTCTATGGAGAGAATGAATTTGCAGGAGCCTGAAATCAGCAGTCTTAAGAAAGAATTAGAAAATCTCCAGGAGTTGAAGACTTCCTTTCAGACTAGTTTGTCAAAGGAAAAGCAGGTGAATGAGCAGATGAGTAAAGAGCTGCAGCAGCTACAGAAACAGACATTGGCTGGGAAAACTTTGGATGAAGTTAAAGAACTTGTGTGGACTGATATCT